>JAMZAV010002114.1:0-110874 GCA_024449915.1 Sweltsa coloradensis
TTGATTACCCAACCTAGAACTGGATTATAGTACGATATACACTTAGATAATCGTATAATATATAGATAATGTATTTGTTGGTTATAATATGACATGTACAACAATGAGGTAGGAGCGAGAGTGTTGACTCGAGCGCTAAGCGCGATTCGAATCCAGGCGAGAACGGCAATCCTGACTGAAGGTTTTTCCCGAGGTTTTCCTCTGTCGTTAATGCTAATGGAAGGGCTTGAGCCCTTGGACATATCTTCACTTTGTCCTATCCGCAACATACCTAGTTCACCTGAGAGGAACATATTGCTCCCTATAACACGTTTTATTCCCACAATTAAAAAATGGGGTAGGGTCTAATTACCATGATAGCACAAAATATGTTATTAGCAACGGGTAGTGATGAAGAGTGTAAGCGTTTTAATTCATTATTTTCAATTTTTTGTTGTTTTTGATTTAGTAAGTTTTCTCTTGCTCTGCGCCCTCGACTGTATACTTACACAAATCATTAAAAACCCGATAATATGGATGGTATTATTAATTATTAAATTATTATTAAAAGGAATGGTAAAAATTTTCTTTAGCAAAATTTTCATTTAATAGTTTTAAAAAAAGTGTTCATCTTTGGAGCATCAACACTACTCATTGTTTAATGTAACTCTAGTCATAGGTGACATGGATGTTTTTGCAAGCGGATTTGACAAATTTTAGGACGTGTTAGGATTGAGGAATTACATTTCGAGATAAGGAAATAACAAGTCATAATATTGTAATAGTTAATTTTAATTTTTGAAAACATTGAGAAAAGTAGTAGATCAATGTGGATACAGTCACATGAAGAAAATGCTGGATGACAGTGTATCTAGGAGAGTAAGTGGCTGTCTATGAGAACAATTAAAAGACAGCGTAAGAGAAGTTACTGACAATCGCGATAAACTTTACAACTTTACACATCATGGCTGCCCATGGCAACGCACAGCTACTGCAGGTTTTGATACCACACACGGTTTGGTTCCTAAAACAATCCAATGGGTAGCATTTTAGACGAATTCCCTCAAAGCTTTATATAACTTTTCTCTAATGTGTATCTTCCCGAGGAGTTTGACACTTTTTCAACTAGTGAAAATTACTATGGACCATGAACGATTGAATGGTCGATTTCCATTAAAATATAGGCAAAGTTAACAGCTTGTTTGCATATTTTAGAATATGTTAACAGCTGAGATATAGACAGTTTTGAAACTACCAGTTATTTTATAATCAATTCATAGGTCTACCAAAGCTGATCATTTTTGTGTTATTATGTTCAAGAAATGATCCAATGAAGTTTTTCTGTATTTGGATGCAGCAGCGCCAAAGTTTGTTCGGAAGCAAATTCGTCTATTGTATCGTGGTGGAAAACAAAGAGTGGTGGCAGCGGAACAGACGACTTTCTTCATGCTGGCCTTGAGAGCCTACATACGAGGAAGGGAGTGGCCATCTAGACATGGCGGACATTTTTATCCAATTCCCTCAGATGATAGTAGATTATCCTTCTTTATTATCGACAAAGAAGTTTGACATGTAAGACAAGTGAAAAATAAATTCTAAAAACATCAATTGGTTCATAAATGTATTTGGCAGTTGCTACAACCGTTCATAAACATTTACATTGTTATTCTAGCTTTCAAAAGCTGTTAATTGACATTCTCACCAGCCTTCAGGCATATTATCAGGTTGTGATCTAGTCCTGTCTGACACATGTTTGATTGTTGGCGTCTTGGATGAAAAATTGAGCAGCCAATTGAACAGATACCCAGATGGCCACTCTCTTCCTCGTATGTAGGCTCTCTATGATGCCCCATCACCCTCTTAAACTCGCTCGCAGATGAAAGCCTGGGTCGCGGCACAATTAATGTCGTGAAGACCTCCGTTCTTGTTCATTGCACCGCAGTCTTCTCCAACCCCTGGGTAATAGTACTCGGTGGGCTCACCTGGTCCCCACTGGATGTAGCCAGTTGAGCTAAGGGGCTGATCTGTGAGACAATGAAAGAGTGGTCATTAAAAATGTGGAGAAGTGTTTGCATAAGAGTTAATGTTGGATGTGTTTATGAACTGGACGTGTTTAGTGTACTCCGACTTAAACATTTCTGCTCGTTCATGGAAATGGAAAATTTATTACTATTTTTTCTCTTTACGTCGTTTATTGTGAATATTTTTCAAAATGTTAATCATTTAATACGCCACATCGAGGGTCAAGACCTCAAATTATTTCACAATTGTAGATGCAGGCGAGTAAGACGCAGCGAATGAGGCTAACAACGCAAGTCAAACTGGTCTTCTCATGGTTATATCTGTTTGTTCGATCCCATACGTTCAAGCGGCCAAACAGATTGAAATAAAATTTTAAACAGACTTCGGGTACCAGTACACTTACACTGCTAACAAAATGAGAAAAATCCTTAGTAAAGATTTGTTCTGTTGTCCCGGTGGCTCAATTGGTAGAGTTATTGCGCGTTAAGCCGGAAGTTCTGGGTTCGAGCCCCAGTCGGGGAAAACTTTTACGACAACTGCTATGAATCAATAACTATGTCCTTAAAGCAGGCTTATGCTTCAATACCTTATATTCATATATATATATATATATATATGTTTGTTCTTAAGTTTTCGCGGACGTATTGTATGTTGTAATTGTCTTCCGGGACATTCCGCCGCTTGTTTGAGTTTGCTGCTACAGACCTTTGTCTGTCGCCTGGCACTCGACGTTTCGCCAGAATCACATCTGGCATGATCACGAGTCACTCACTGTACGTCTTCCTTCTTCAGAACACGCACTCGACTGACAGTCTCCAACCCAACTGCGCGCGTCCTCGATCGAGTTTGCATGCCTCCTATTGTGGTGAAAATAGGTGCGGGGCGGCGAGGTTGTATTGGAACTGCAGAGATTTGTACTGTGTTGCTCGAGGAAGGCTCTTGTGTAGTAGCGTTTGTTGTGTCTGAAGGTGGTATGTGTTTGTTTACCACTTGGTATTGGACCAAGATTGGTTTCCATGCTGTTGCCAGTCTCTGGGCATCATCTCGCTTGTTAATGTTGCAGGGACGTTTTTCTATCTCGATGGCTTCGCGTATGATACGAGGGTAATATACAGGGGCTACTGCTAGAGTTCTAGTGTTGGCAAAGTCTATCCAATGGCCTTCCTTCCTTACATGCTGAGCTAATGCGGATGTTGCTTTGTCCTGTCTTACTGCGAGTTCGTGTTCCTTCACTCTAGCCGATATTCTCCTATTTGTTTGGCCCACATAGACTTGGGGGCACGAACCACAGGGGACCTCGTAGACTCCTTGCGACTCCAGAGGGATTGACTGCTTTGCACTTCTTAGCATGGTGTTGATTTTGCGATGTGCTTTGAAAGTGGTCTTGATGTTGTGAACCCTGAGCAGTCTACTGACTTTATCTGTTGTACCTTTGATATAAGGCAGATAAGCTGTTGCACGGTGTTTTTCTTGTTCTATTTCTCCTCCGTCACTGACTTTAGGTTGACGTTTGAATGCTTTTGTTATGTTGTAATGTGAGTAGCCATTAGCACATAGGGTCTCCCGCAGAGTTTTCTTCTCCGACGCTAAGTGATCAGAATCTGATAGTCGTATAGAGCGTGTGGTCAGTGTGTTCACCACAGAGTTGAGTTGGGCTGGATGATGATGAGATGCAGCATTAAGGTATCTGTTTGTGTGCGTAGGTTTACGGTAAACCACACGCTCTATACGACTATCAGATTCTGATCACTTAGCGTCGGAGAAGAAAACTCTGCGGGAGACCCTATGTGCTAATGGCTACTCACATTACAACATAACAAAAGCATTCAAACGTCAACCTAAAGTCAGTGACGGAGGAGAAATAGAACAAGAAAAACACCGTGCAACAGCTTATCTGCCTTATATCAAAGGTACAACAGATAAAGTCAGTAGACTGCTCAGGGTTCACAACATCAAGACCACTTTCAAAGCACATCGCAAAATCAACACCATGCTAAGAAGTGCAAAGCAGTCAATCCCTCTGGAGTCGCAAGGAGTCTACGAGGTCCCCTGTGGTTCGTGCCCCCAAGTCTATGTGGGCCAAACAAATAGGAGAATATCGGCTAGAGTGAAGGAACACGAACTCGCAGTAAGACAGGACAAAGCAACATCCGCATTAGCTCAGCATGTAAGGAAGGAAGGCCATTGGATAGACTTTGCCAACACTAGAACTCTAGCAGTAGCCCCTGTATATTACCCTCGTATCATACGCGAAGCCATCGAGATAGAAAAACGTCCCTGCAACATTAACAAGCGAGATGATGCCCAGAGACTGGCAACAGCATGGAAACCAATCTTGGTCCAATACCAAGTGGTAAACAAACACATACCACCTTCAGACACAACAAACGCTACTACACAAGAGCCTTCCTCGAGCAACACAGTACAAATCTCTGCAGTTCCAATACAACCTCGCCGCCCCGCACCTATTTTCACCACAATAGGAGGCATGCAAACTCGATCGAGGACGCGCGCAGTTGGGTTGGAGACTGTCAGTCGAGTGCGTGTTCTTGAAGAAGGAAGACGTACAGTGAGTGACTCGTGATCATGCCAGATGTGATTCTGGCGAAACGTCGAGTGCCAAGCGACAGACAAAGGTCTGTAGCAGCAAATTCAAACAAGCGGCGGAATGTCCCGGAAGACAATTACAACATATATATATATATACATAAATAGTATCGTTTGACCACTTGTTTTGTCACAAATGATTCCATTTAATACGTATTGTGAAGTAAGAAAAATACGTGTTTCAAAAAGCAACTAAAATCAGCATTCTAACAAAAAAATTATGAGCAGGGATATGTCCGGGGTATACTCTAGTGAATTCACTGTAATTAACTATTTAAAGCGAACTTATTAACCCCCCCTCCCCCCCCTTCAGAGCCATCAACTAGGGTTGGTAGTTTAAGATAATCTTAATTGAAAAACCTTCACCAAATTGTTATACTTAACATACATTATACGAAAATAAAATTCGATCTATAGATTCACCATCGAACTGACGGACGGACAAGCGAACGGAAAAGTGTTGCATAAAAGGCGATTTGCTCATTAATAGATAGCTCATGTTTTGATATTTTGCATCAATATCAGCTATTCCAAAGGAAAGAAATCTATACTACATTACTCTATGAAATACTACCATAAAGTCGTTATCAAAATTAAATACCAAAGATTGTGATGTAGTCGCCCTCTGTGAACAAGTCGTGGAACCCTATGTATGCGACATCTTGCCATGACTCCCCTGCGCTCACGTTGGCAGCGGCGAACATTGCCGAGAGAACCCGAGCCTCTTCTTCGGAGTTGAGTACTGCCAGGTGGCCACCCTCTTCGATGCACACCTTCCTGGCTTGATCCCAGGAGGGTGCTAGCTCGCCATGGAACTTGTAATAGCTGAGACCCAGTAGCTGGTGGTAGCCGTCTGGGGACACGCCCTGTACACACAGAATACATTTTATTTGTGCAATACACCAGGAAAACGTTCTTTTGAATAACAGATGAGTAGGTTTTCATAAAATGACACCATTTTTTTTTTGCAATATTTTAGTAAACCAAATTAAATTAAATTAAATTAAATTAAATTACCCTTTTTTTGATCCCACTGTGTTAAATTAGGTTTAAAAAATGCGGTACGAATTGTATTGCCTGGTATTTAATTGCTATATATATTATATAGTAACTCACCTCTGCTTCAATCGACGTGAAAGCCAAGCTGAATATCAGCACACAAAAATAATTGAACATCTTCATAGTGAATAAACGTATATCACTATCATATCCTACTAATTAGGCAATCGTTATATATGGTCGCTTCTTAACAACAAACCACTTGAGAACGACCTCGTTTTGTGACACTATCTTTGCCAATATAAATGGATCGTCCCGAAAAGCCGTCATTAATAATTGACATATTTAAGTAATGAATCCTCTATTTTCTGTATATTGGAGAATCAATTTATAATATAACTAGTGTAACACTGCTCCTCGATGCGTAACCGAAATAGGTGTTAAGAATTAAAAAAAAGGGTTCTTAAATTTTGGGGGCGAAGCAGGTCATGCCCCTGGGGAGAAAGGTAGATACGGCAAGGGAGGTGGTGGTGGTTATACTTCTTGAAAACACAAGTGGTTATATTTGAAACTAAAAACACATTTATTATTTAAATTAAGGAAATATTGATTGTAGAAAACTGGTACGATTACATTGTGAACTTGCTTGTAAGACACTCGAATCTAGACTGTCGTCCATGCAAGGCGGTCAGCTCCACGTGTTGCCGCGCTTAGCAAAGCTTGCAGATCTCACGGACTGGGATGCTGAGCTTGCTAAGTTGCAATACGTGTAACTTGTCGGGAACTCGAAACCACGGGAAAATATGAAGAAACTGATTGTTGAAAATGTGAACTATGAAATATAAACTAAATCGGGTCTGTATTACACTAGGAAGCTTCGCAATCGCTTTTTCAGGCGCGTTGTTGGATTTGCGTAATTGGTGCATTGAGCTGTCATGTTTTATGCAGATTTTTTGTTGTTCTGTTAATAAACCATTACAATCAGATAAAGCATGTAGGTGTTATGAGTCGAAGAATTTTTTTTAACGAAAAATCGTACAATTGCGATTTTCATGAGAAATAATTTTTCGATGGCGCTCGAATTTCACATGAATATATTAATTCATAAAATTAAGGTTTCAAAAAAAATAATGACAATCGAATAAAGCATGAAGGTGTAATAAGTCAAAGAAATATTTTAAGATTCTTTAAAATCGAAAAAAATCGTGAAATTGCAATTTTCATGAGAAATAATTTTTAAATTGCGCTAAAAAAAAAAAAAAAATTGGAAGGAATAAATTATAATTTTCACGAGAAATAATTTTTTGATTGCGCTCAAAAACGTGGCAGTTTAAGTTCAGAGATTTCGAAGCCCTCCACAAAATTTAATCACAATTGGAATATTGGTTTAGCCGGAATCGTGTTAACAATCACACAAAAATACAAAAAAAACAAAAACATTCCGGATATTTTTCTCCAGTGTAGTGAAATGGAATCTTTGCTTTGCTCGCTACGTTACTCATTCTATCATATTGACTTATCAATTCAACATATTATTGACTTTCATAAAATTAATCTCTATCCCACATACCTAAATTTTAACGTCAATTTTCCATTTGATACGATTCTTTAACAGTTCATCATAGCAAGAGGGTATGGACATGTGCATAACACTACACTGGTCAACCTGTAACTGCAGCCAAAGAACAACCCCCCCCCCCTTTTACCCTCTAAACCTAGCTACTACTCTAATCCCCATTGCCTATCAATTCTGGCATGTTATTACTCCCATATACCTGGCAGAGTTGTTTCACGTGACTTACTTGTAGGGTTGTAGCTGTGGGGATTGCTGGCATGGCATGTTCAAGAGTAATTTCGTTCTACGTGGTGTCAACAAAGAAATCGGTGAAAAACTTGTTTGACTATCGGATGTGGCGTTGGCGACATATTTAATTGATGCTGCAAACTAAGACCTTGATTTTTGTACTGAAATAGTAAGCCTATAGGCTTCGCTGGCGCGCACAGCCGGTTGAGTTGAGCTGCTGTTGTTGTTGTTGTTGTTGTTGTTGTTGTTGTTATTGTCGTCGTCGTCGTCGTCGTCGTCGTCGTCGTCGTCGTCGTCGTCGTCGTCGTCGTTATATCATCTTAATAAATACCAGCGACCGGGAAGACTGAAGAGCATGCTGCGAACTACGTACAGTTTGTTGACGCCACGGCCACACAGCAAGCGTTGGCGCGGGAATTAGAAACTCTATAACTTTGAATACCCGTAGTCACACGCAGTAAATTTGGAAAATTATTTAACTGTGTTCTATAAATAATAAAAAATGTAAAACGTTTATTTGAAACCAAGGCCAGTTCCCTGTTAGGAATGCTTCGCTCCAGTTCATCCCCAAGAATGAGAGCTTGCATAGATTATTATAACTAAGATATGGGAAAATTTAATAACTTATTTATGGCTACTAGACAGGAAAGTTAAGTCAATATTATATATTAAATTCTGTAGCAGAGTTGAAATTCATTCAGTTGTTTCAAAACCAACATACAAAATTATTGTATACGGGATTGATAAGGTATTGTCCATTGGTTTGGCGTTGCAGGGAGTTTTATTTTGTTCAACAACAACAAATTTCAATTTGACCGAGATTTGAACCTTCATTCTCTTGCCCTTACTAATTGTGTTGCATTCTTTCCTTTGCCAACTATAATAGACACCGAGACGGTAACTTATTAACTTCTAGTTTGATGAACCTGTGCAAAACATAAACAACACCAAACAATGGTACAAAACGTAAATACACACAGACAAAGAATATATCTTAATGTGACAAATATTAACAAGATCACCAGATAATTTTGATGTTCAAGATTCTCGGTGAAAGAACAATATTTAAATGAGATTGATGTGCGTAAATGAAAAACACGTTTGAGCGATAACCTTGCAAGTGACCTTAATCTTGACTTTGATCGATTCACTGAGATTACAATTCCACCTGTCAATTGATTAGAAACAAAGCGATATTGTAATTGTGTTTTTACCTTGTTATAAAGAGCCCCGTGAAGTAAGTTAGTACGTAAAGTTAAATACGAAGGGTCTCAGATTTTCATCATTTCATAAAATAGTATAAATGGATCAATTAAAACCAAAAAAATGGAAAAATGAATCACTACCAAACACCGAACTTGCCCAATTATAAGACCAAAACGTTTATCTGATACAATGCCAATCGTCCACTAAAATCCAAAAATTTAATTCAATTGAATATGGGAATAATATGCTTTAATTATGAAATTCTTGTAAGAAATCATATCCACAAAACAAAACCTGCTCATACCGCTTGTCCGTAAATATAATGTGATGATTGAGAAATCCGCCAAAAAGCAACATTTACCAAATAAAACCAAAATTTACAATATACAAAAGGAAATGCATTGTTTATTATTTCAAATCAAAACGACAAAACGGCAGTGAAGAGAACCATTCGATTCCATACCAAACACGTACAAGCAAAAATTGCTTTTAATGTTTTAATTCATTTATTACAAACGAGGTCATTTGCCAAGATTACAAACGAAAATATTTTGTATTCTTTTAAAACGATTATTATATTGACTTTCCAATTAGTCGCACAATTCGATCGAGATCATTTTGAGATTTGCATTTATATTTTGGGTAGGTTTGTATTTTAAGAAATTCCTATTTATAATATATTTTACACTTTTTTAGTATGGGTAATAGCGTTGAGTGAATGTAGCAATTAACTCAATAGTGTAGTTCGGGCTGATGGTGTTCACCAGCCACAGGGGCTTGCTGGTAGTGCCCGTATCCCTGCTGGGGGTAGGCCAGGGTGCAGGACACACTCACGGCCAGCATAGCGACAATCTGGAGGAAGTCGAAACAATAATATCTAGTTTTCATTTCGGTTTTATTCTATTTATAGATTTATTTTGGTTGATAAGACCTATACAAGCAGGGGGTCGCGAGTTCGATACCTATTATTGCAAAGCTGTATAGTCACGAATATTTTTAGGGAGCTGGGGTAATCTCTGAGTGGCGTTTGTTTTAGGTCCCAGTTTTGTTATAGGGCCAGTAGAATCATACATTGTCATGTTGTCCCTTCGAGTATATTATTTGTTGATTGAAGTAATGTACACATTTTTTAATCCCTGTCAAATATAAATTGTTTTCCGATTTTTTAATGGGGTTTGGGGGGTGGGGAGGAGTTGTCGTAGTGCATCACTACTACTATTTATAATTTTTGAACATACCTCAAGTCTAGTCATAGGTGATTTGACATAGATGTTCTTGTAAGTGGATATGACAATGATTGTTGGAGTGTTAAGAAATTCTCCAGCCATAATATTGTATTTGATCGTTTTTATTTTTGGTAACATTTATAAAATTGGTAAAATTGGTAGATAAATGTGGATACGAAAAGAGCAAGATAATGCTAGATGCTACTGTATTTAGGAGATAAATGGAAAAGCAGTGAGACAGTGAGCAATAAAACATGTTTAACAACAAGATTAACAATATCAGTGTCACGATATTCCAGTTTGGCTGCCTACGGCAATGCATAGTACACACAGTATTGTAGTGAAATCAGGGTTTCTATTTCACTTTTATTGATTGGATATCGATTTCCATCGATATTGGGTATTTAGTAATCATTCAACATAACACAATGTTAGGAAACCAATCATCATTTAGTATACAATGATTGGTAGCCACATACTCATCAATCCATCAATCAATATCAGAATATTGATTGATTTGATAGGTTTTAGATCTGTGTTATAAACAGTGTAATGTTAATTCAAAGCCATTATACGCTCTAAAACTAGGCAGACAAAGTGCAATCCATTCACTTACGTCACTATATAACAACACACTTTTGATGACCTGGCATTCTTACCAGGCATGTTGCAAACGAGATAGAATAGAGGTATTCTACCTCGTTGCATGTAGCAATCTACAAATCACCATCGGCGCAGTTCTGGAAACAGCTCTCTCTTATTGGGCCAGGTGAATTCAACCTAATTCAAATTAGCCAATGACATGTAGCCACAGGTTCAAGTAGTGACAATTAGGAAATGTGTTACCAGTCACTACATGAAGTGGCCAGGTTGGCTCCCTCTTATCTAAGCTATATCTTTGAAGTAGGAAGTGTTTCCAGGATAGGGAATGAATTTTATAACTAAAACCATAACCTTGTGTAAGTGAAAAGTGTGGCTTTATTAAATGTAATCCTATTTACAAAGCTTACATGATTTTATGGTAAGAACACCCATACTCTCCCAAATCACTCATCCTTCAAGCTAAGTAGTCTGAAAGTGTACCAATACTCATTGATCAGCAACCAATTAACAGATTGATTATTGATTGATAAATATTGCGGGCACTACAGTATTCATTCCAAACACTGTTTTTTCCCATTACAGCACTAATTGGTACTTTTTTGACAAAAGCTACCTTTAAACTTTTCTCTATCTAGTAATTAGAAGTGCCTATTTCAACGGTGGGAAAATATTTTTTTACAGACCATGGATGAATGCTTAAATCCCATTAAAATATTGGCTTAGTTTAGAGATAATGTATTCATATTTTAGAACATGACAGCTTAGATAAAAATATCTGTAAGACTTATAGTTATTTTATAATCGATTCATCAGTAAACTTTAATACAATCTTACACCAAAGCTGATAATTTTTGTGCTATTATATGTTAATGGAATTAGTCTGTGAAGTATTTCTGTATTTTAGTGAAGCAATTTGTTTAGAAGCAAATTCGTCGCTGTTAAGCGCAACCAGTTTCGGTGATGTCACCACTAATTAAAATCATTGGTTCAAAAATTATTTGGCAGTTACATCTGCTCGTAAACGATTCCATTGTTTTTCTAGCTTTCAAAAGCTGTTAATTTACATTCCCACCAGCCTTCATGCATATTATCAGGCTGTGATCTAGGCCTATCTCTGACACATGTTTGATGGTTAGCGTTTTGGATGAAAAATTGAGCAGCCAATTGAACAGTTACCCAGATGGCCACTCTCTTCCTCGTATGAAGAATCTCTATGCTGCCCCATCTCCCTCTTAAACTCGCTCGCAGATGAAAGGCTGGGGCGCGTCACAATTGATGTCGTGAAGCCCTCCGCTCTTGTTGATACAACCACAGTCTTCTCCTATACCTGGGAAATAGTACTCGCTGGGCTCATTCGGCCCCCACTGGATGTAGCCAGCTGAGCTCAGGGGCTGATCTGTAAGACAACCAGGTCACACTTTGTCATTCGTCGATATTTTTCTAACATATCCTATTCCATGATTGTTCATCCAGGACTGACAATAAACGCAGCCGAAGAGAGCGTGCGTATATTGTGGCAGTAAATTTATTTTAAAGTTACTTACTATGGTTTTGAATACGAAAGTGGTGAAATTAAATTAATATAACAAGAAATAGGTTTATTGAAAGAGTGGTCATTGAACAATGAGGAGAAGTTTTGTTGCATAAGAATTAATGTTGGATGTGTTTATGAACTGGACGTGTTAAGTGTGCTCAGACTTTAACATTTCTACTTTGTCATTGAAAAGGAAAATTGATAACCCATTTTCTCTTTACGTTGTTTATAGTGAATATTTTTTATTATGAAATCATATTTAATACGCCACATAGGAGGCCAAGACCTAAAATTATTTCACAATTGTATGTTCAGGCGAGTGAGCGCAGCGAATGAGTCTTACAACGCAAGTCGAAATGGTCTTCTCAATGATTTTTTCTGTTTTTTTCGCCCCATACGGTAAACGGCCAAAAGATTGAGCTGAAATTTTAATCAGACATTGGTACCAGTACAATAGAACTGCTAAAAAATAAAAAAATCTCTTTAAATTTTTAAACTCCAATGATTAAAAATGGTAAAATATGACCCAAGAATTTGCATGTGAAAAAATTCCACTGCCATAGGTATAAAAAATTATAAAAATAAATATTGTAAAATTCGGTGCAGAAAAATTTCCAAAAATCGGTGGTACACGTGTTTTTTTTCCATCAAATTCTGCATAAAATTCACAAGACACATGGCAATACAGTCGATTTAAAAGGGCCTTTCTATATAATTTAAAGAGTGGCCAGCGAAACGAAGTCTTTAAAGCACTCAATGGGTTTGCGGGGGTAATGTGTTTGTTAAAAGTTTGTCCCGGGCCTAAACACCAAAACCAAACAGATTGACGAAATTTTTAAAAAGGCTCCCCTGCACTAAATAAGAATTGCAAAAAAAATGAGAAAAATCCGTTGCGATTTAAACCAACAAGAAAAATAAATCGAAAAATCGCTTGAAATGTGAGGTTTTTTTAAAAAAAATGCTTTTGTTCTTGAAGAAGTCACTTTTATTGAATATTTTTTGGCAGGCTGTGATAACATGCATATCAGTGACCAAGGATCCCCTAAATTCCGCTGGGACATCGAGTAAACCTTGCAATCTTAACTCGTATTTCGTACTGGCTATGTTTTCCGTAGTATTGTCACGATTGATGTAGACTAAACTGCGTTATATGCATTTCAAAACATGTTAAATATTTGTTTTATACAATCCATAAACTACAAAATCTTTTCCAACCAGCAGTGCGATTCTGTAAAATAGTCGCTATGATAGCGATAGCGATCACGGTTGATATGAAATATCAATCGTTATGAATTATCGTTATCGACCTGATTCTGTAAAATAGTCGCTACGGCCGCCATTTATCGTATCTTGATAGCATAGCATAGTGACTCCTTTTTCATTCTCGTTATCATAGCGATCGCTACCTTTAACGATATCGTTATATCATTTTTACAGAATCAGTCGACACGTAAAATTGTCGCTAAAGTGCCGGATAACGATCGTTATCTTCCATCACGATCTTATAGAATCGCACCGCAGGGGATTGAACCCAGGTCACCCACATTCCGGGTGTAAGGGCGCCTAAGCAAACTAGACTAGAAACGCCAAAATCGTTGATAGACGAGTGAGTGAGCCATGTGTTGAATATCCGGTATCATTCTCCATACTGAGCTAGACCCAGCCTTAGGTATAGGGGAGGAAAAGGGGATGTTCCCGGGTACTCAACACATGGCTCACTCACCTGTCTATCAACGACTTTGGCGTTTTCCCTAGTTAAAATCGTACACTAGCCTTCTTTATTCGAACCTATGCTAGAAATTCTAGATAAACGTACGCTTCTGTAGGCCTGTTAGGACATTTGGTCCAGAGCATGGCTCGGCTAAAAGCAAAATTCGAAAAAAGAGACTAACTCTATCTCGGGAACATTCGCTGGTCCAACGACGACGACCATAACAACACGAACGATGACAACGACGACCACAATGTGAGAACCGCCCTTTTTCTTTCACCTACCCGTAGCTGGTTTTAACCAGCATAGGATTTTCCTCCCTATATCTTCAACTCTAGAGTGGCGTTTTATGACATAGCGGTTGACGCGCCCTTAATTCAAATAAACTCAACCTCAACGCCGTGTGACGAGTGAGCCGAGCGAACGAAGTATCAATGGCAAGTTTTGCGGCACTTTGATGCGTTTATGCCTGTGCGTGTGTCTGTCTTCATCTTCTGTACAAACCTCAAAAACAAAACCATTGTCGGTCAAATAATTCCTACACAGTTGCAGTCTATTTTTTAACTTATTATTATGCCTACTTGTAGGTTTAAATCGCGACGGATTTTTTTCATTTTCTTAGCAGTTGTTAGCGCTGCACTCACTCATCTATTATATTACACTTTTTGATTTTATATAACATTCAGAACGCCAAATTTATATGTACTGCAGAAATTAGTCAAAAATGTATTTTTAAATTTATAAATGTTTCCATAAAAGTAAGTAATATTATTGAATGATGCACCCTTTGACCCTTTTTGACAAATTTACTCAATGCAAACAAAAGTGTATCGTGTGACCACTTGTTTTATCCCAAATGATTTCAATAATATCCCAGCAAAAACACATACGGCAAGCCAACCAACGTTGTGCCGACTTGGACGGTTTGGTTGGGCTAACGTATATATTCGACGTAGTTGTGTCCATTGCGCCAGATAAGTTTTCTACATAGTAATCTGACGGTCGGTCACCAACCAAAAACAACCTTGTTTTTAAGTCGGTGGAAAACGTATCACCTGAAAACCAACTATGACCCTACGTCGGAAAATGACTAAAAACCAACCAATCATAATCTGGCAGCACACACATAAATACCAACGTTTAACCGATGTTAGCGTCCACCATAAAATCAACCAGTTGTATTCGGCCGTATATTAACCTTAAATCAACGATAATCGTACGTAGAAAAATGTTTTAAAACCAACCAGTAAAATTTCGATGGGGTCAATCCAAATCCCAACGTTTGGCTAGCGTTGGAATAAGGCTGAAAAACATATGACCAATATCCGACCCCACCGACCAATATACCACGTAGGATCGACCGTTGTGTTCCCGTGGGGATGTATTGTGAAGGAAGAATATGTATTACAAAAAGCAACTATTATCAGCATTCTTATCCGAAAAACTATGAGCAGGAATATATCCGGGGTATACATCAATGAATTCACTTCAATCATCTATCTAAGCGTACATATTAACCCCCTCCCCCCCCCAAAAAAAAAGTTGGTAATTTAAGATAATCTTAACTGAAAACCTTTCTCTGTTCTCATGGTATATAATTTAATATTTATTTGTATTAACTTTTATTATTGTGAAGATATTTTCACAAAAGTCTGGCCTAAGTGAGTAATTTACCCATAGGTTTGCATGCGCCAACGCAGCTAGGCGACAATCCTAGCAAGACACACCGTATTATTAAAATTTTTAAAAATATATAAAATAATTTTTTAAATGAAATTTCAAGATAGTAATGTTGCTAACAACATATTAAAGTATTTATAATGTCATTCAAAAAAATTATTCTGTGAATTTATACCTCTGGTACCAATCGAAAAGACTACAAAGTAAAAAATAAATGATTTTGATGTACATATTGTATTTAAACACATATAAAATGCATTGAATATAAAGTTTATATTGTACAGACACACTGACAATTTTATTGTGAAGAGAATAAAATTAATTTCAGCCAAATCGGACAAACAGATTTTTAGATACATGCCGTTTCTTCTTCCGATGCGCGTGCATAAAAAAAACGGCGTCGGCCATCTTTAAAGCGTCGCGACGCCAAAACGCTGAATCTAGATCATTAGCAACAAGTGAACTATTCTTCCTTGGGGTTTTGTGAATTGAATGACATATGTTGCTACTTGCCCGCTTTCCGGAGAGTGGTTAACCCATGTCTTGTCTGGTAAATGAAGGACTAGTAAACAAATAGTGTGCAAAAATAAAATTCAATCGATAGATTTACGTGCGACAGGGACGATTAGGACGGGTGAACGGAAAAGTGTATCATCAAAGGGGATTCACTCACTAGACTCTTAGTTTAGATATCCTATGTTTCGATATTTTGCATCAATATTTATTTCATAAGGAACAAATCTATAGTACTAAAATACTTTAAGAAAATTCTACCATAAAGACTTTATCGAAATTAATTACCAAGGATTGTGACGTAGTCCCCCTCTGTGAACATATCGTGGAACCCGATGTATACGGCAGCAGGGTGTTGCATCCCTGCGCTCACGTTGGCAGCGGCGAACATTGCCGAGAGAACCCGAGCCTCTTCTTCGGAGTTGAGTATTGCCAGGTGACCACCCTCTTCGATGCACACCTTCCTGGCTTGATCCCATGAGGGTGCTACCTCGCCATGGAACTTGTAATAGCTGAGACCCAGTAGCTGGTGGTAGCCGTCTGGGGACACGCTCTGTACACACACAGAATACATTGTGTTTCTGCAATATGTCGGGAAAATGTTGTTTTGAATAAGAGTTGAGTAGGCTTCATAAAATGAAACCTTTTTTTTTTAAATTTTTCCAAGATTATTTTAGTAATCCCAAATAAATCAAATTTCTCTTTTTTTATCCTAGTGGGTTAAATAAAATAGATTTCAAATATGCGATAAGAATTGTATTACCTGGTAATTAATTTGCTTACTAGCACACACGCTGATTGATTATTCTGTATTTGCTGTGTGTATTTTTATTTTAATATTATAGTACACATGAGTAAATTTCCTATGAAGTACAAACTACAACAATCGAGTATATGATAAGGTAGCGTTTAAATTGATTTTGTCATAGAGTAAATCACCTCTGATGCAATCGACTTGAAAGCCAAGCTGAACCATTTTGGGGCTGTCCCTAAAACTGATTGTTATTGTCATGTTCATTAGCGTGAAAAATATTTTCCTCGTATCTATAACAGTTAGTCTTAAAAATAATAGGCAAAATGTCGTTGTTTTAAAAATTAATTGGCCGCCATTTCGTTTTTTGTAATCAAATTTTTTGAATCAATTAATTAAGAATTATGTGAAACCGTATCTCTATTAATATGTATTATATTTTTATGCCAAAAATCACTTAGAAACTCCGCAAAAAAAGGTTCAACTTAGAAAGTTCAGATCTCTCTGGAGGTTACTCTATCTATTGGGACCTTTTTTTAGGCCGCCCCAAAAATATATCATTACAATCCCTATCAAACTAGAAAGTTTGTTGCCTGTATCACTTATTGCCTAGTTTTTCCGCATATTACTCTGACTACTCTGAGCAATTAATAAAAACATATCGAATTCAACATACAGAAGCTAACATTCAAACTTCTATATTATCTCGGCCACGTACCACTCGATGAGATATTTCAAAACGTTTGCATGGTTAACACAGGTATTAAAATAAGAAACATCTTTGAGTTGGAACTTTTTTTTGACGTGATCCCAATTCCATAATTATTCGTAAAAAGAAAAACTACCAGAAATAACTTAACGTCAACACATATTTATGATTAGACTGACCGTTTGCGTACTGAATGAGAATAAATTTCAGATATATTTAGTAAACTCTTATAAAAGTCACTAACTAGGACAAAATAAAAAAGAATGTGAATTTTCCCATTTTAATTAGACGAGTTAGAGCAGCAAACGTAGTCTACAACGCGTCGATGTAGCCTTCTTGTGACAATGTCTGTCGTCTGTCGTCTGTCGTCTGTTCAAAGCCATACAGCAGAAAGGCAAAACAGATCAAGCTAAAATTTTAAACAGACATCTGTGACCAGTTAACTGAGAACTGCTATCAAAATGAAAAAAGTCCATCGCGATTTAAACCCACAAGAAATAATAAATTGGAAAATAGGCTGCTATGACTAGGAATTATTTTAGCGACAATATGGTTTTGTTTTTGAAAACTTATTTTTTGTTTGTTATTTGTCTGGCTGTGGAATGCAGTGCCCAATGTGTCGAATCTTGCACGCTCAAGGTCCCCCCAAATAGAGCTGGGAGATTGAGTTAACCGTGCAATCTTTACACGTATTTCGTACTGGCCATGTTTTCCATAGTATTGTTTGCATTTCAAAACATGTTCTTGTTCTTTTTTAAATACAGTCCAGAAATTACAAAATCTTTCCCGACCGGGGTAAGAATCCATTTCTTCCACATTTCGGGTATATAGGGGCGCCTTTGCCAATTAGACTAGGAAAATGCTTAAGTCGTTGTTGGATGAGCGAGTCATGTGTTGAGTACCCGGGAACATTTGAATTTAAGTTGATTGATATATAGGTACACATTCTAGGGTTTTGAGTTTAGTTGGTATAAGGGCGCGTCAACTGTAAGGCCCTAGTACGCCACTCTAGCCTATGATTGGCTAGAGAGGCCTAAGGTAAGGGGAAGAAAGGGAATGTTACCGAGTTCTCATCACATGGCTACTCACTCGTCTAACAACTACTTTTGACGTTTTCTTAGTGTCAACTACAACAACAACAATAGGTTTCCGTCGCGGTTGTCAAATTGAACGCTGGGCAGGTATTTTTCAGCATTTTGAGAGGAAACTTTTGATATATGAGTTTGCCGTACTAAAATTGTTAACAGCTTCTGGTCTAAAAGTTATCTCTTCACTTTCATTTGTTATAACTATGTCTATAATGGTTTCACTTTCCTTCGTAATTTGAATTCGTGTATTGACTATCTGCTTTAAATCAGATCTTTCTATCATTTCTTTCAGTCTTTATATACATCCCTCACTCTTTTTCTCACTCTTCTTTCATTGTGAGTTGGAAATAACATAGCAATAAAACTACTTACATAACATTATTCAATTTTAACCACTCAATTTGGTAGGGAACTTAAAAAAGTAATGAAATCCCATGCATACAAAAAACTTGTAAAAATACAGCCAAACCTTTAACACTCGAGAGCAAAGGGCCAATCTAAAGAAAAATTCACTTTGCCACGTGACTGCATCGTTGCAAAACTGTCCAAAATAAATTTGTACTACTATATTTAAAACAACGATTGTCAATTAAATTTTACCTAACTTTACTGCGATGCAGTATCGGGGCAAAGTGAATTTGCTTGATAAGCTTAGCCCTTCTTTGAGATCAAATTCTTTTTGAGTGTAAAAGTTTTGGCTGTATTTTTACAAGTTTTTTAATGCGTGAGATTACACATACAAAAACAAGATTTAGCTTTGTTTTATTTCAGAAACTTAATTTAAAGTTATTAATACCCACACATAACAAAAACTTGTAAAAAAAAGCCAAACGTTACACGATCAAAAACAATTAGATCTAAAGAAAAAAAAGCCAAGCTTAAGACTCTCCTACATTTTCGCAATCTTAATTCTTAAATTTACTTTGACCTGTGACTGCTTCTTGCAAAGCGTGGCAAAATTTTATTTGCAACTGTTGTTTTAAATGTAATAGTTTGTGCAAATTTATTTTGCCAAGCTTTGCAAGGATGCAGACACAGGGCAAAGTGAATTTATGAATTAAGATTGAGAAAATATATGAAGGTATAAGCTTGGCATTTCTTTAATTAAGATCTCATTGCTTTTGATTGTGTAAGGTTTGGCTGTTTTTTTTACAAGTTTTTGTCATGTGTGTGATCTCATTACTTTTTCAAGTTTACTTGCAAAATTATTTCTCAAAGTATAATATTTTTACCAAGTCGATTTAATTGCTATGGTATTACAATTAACAATATAATATAAAATATCTAGTGGTCCAAAGACTTGCTTTTTGTAAACAATTTAGGTAATCATTGTCAAGTAACTTTGTTGATTATATACTTTTTAAAGGCTTATATTAAAATATTTATTTGGATGCCTTCCAGCTAACTTTTTTATCATTTTGTTTCGAAAGGCACTACATCACTTTTACCTTAATGTCCTTGAAAAAATGAACGATGTTACCCCTCCTGTTTGGTCAAATTCGCTGTCCGATTGAAACTGACGAATTAGACAGTAGTATAATAGTAGCTCACATCCTTAAAGTGAATTAAGCATGATTCAACCCATCTTTTCACCCAGAAGGAATTATTGTACCCCAATCAAATTTAGCATGTGATGTCAGGTACCTAAATCCCCCTGATATTGATAGTTTTAAAGTTCACATCACGTTTCATGACGGCTGGGCGAAACCTCGAAAACACCCCAACTATACTTGCTGTATGAGGTGCCTCAGTGTGAAGCACGCCGCGGCTTGGCTGCGGCGCTCTAACGGGCACCTAGATAAACTATTTTTAGTGACTCACCTCTGCTACAATGGACGTCAAAGCCATGCTGAAAATCAGCATACAAAATACAGCGACCGTCTCCATTGTGATTGAATGAATTATTGTAATATCCCCAGAGTTATGTATTACAGTCTTGTTTCTATCTAACAATGCTCTTCAAAATGACCTTATACTCTGAACTTATTATGTATGCGAAGGACGTATGATCTACTGCATTAAAAACTGATAACTTGTCAAATGTTTGATCTAAAGATGCATGTACTTTTGTATGCATATCTTAAAATCTTTTGTTCACACCAATTAATATTATGAATAACCACTGTCACTCATAATCGCTTTTCTTAAATGCAAAACACGGATTGCTATCTTGCCAGCATTCATTGTATATTCGTTTAAAAACAACAATGCACTTAAGAACGACATAATTTAGTGACATTTTTATCTATTTCAAGATAAGTTGTATTAAAAGGAATAGTTTGTCAAAGTGTCTGAAAACGCATTTACTTTTGTCTGAATAATATAAAAACGAATCAAAAACCAATATTTATAATTTAAATTTCGTGTTTGTAATGGATTACGACAACCAACCCCTCGTAACTTCACCACTACCCTTATCACTGGATTCGTGTGACGTCTATAACTGTAGAGATTGCTGGGACATAGCTTTTATTTAAAAATATTACGTACTTTACTCCTGGTTTTACGTGTTACTAAGTGGTGTCAAGTTGTAGGCACACGAAGAAAGGAATACAATGTTAACTAATTCTTAAAACGAATTTTGAAAAAAAGTACTTTTCCATATTTCACATTTGATAGTTGTTAAAGACAAGTGTTCATCTTGGAGCATCAACACTACCCATTGTTTAATGTAACTCTAGTCATAGGTGACATGGATGTTTTTGAAAGCGGATTTGATGAATGGAAGGACATGTTAGGATTTAGGAATAACAATTCGAGCCAAGAAAGTAACAAGCCATAATATTGTAATAGTATTTTTTATTTTTGGTAACATTGATGAAAGTATAGCAGATAAATGCGGACACGGAAACCGGAAGATAACGCTAGATGATAGTGTATTAGAGGAGAGATGAGATTTATGTCAAGACAGGGTGGGCCTAAGGAAAGTTTCTAAACACAGCGATAAGCTTTACAATTCTCACGTCATTCCACCATGGCTGACCGTTGCAACGCCCATCAACTACGAGTTATGATTCCAATCACAGTTTTGTTCACATCACAACTCAAAGGGTACTATTAAGACGAAGTCTCTCAAAGCTATCTGTAAACTTTTCTCTATTGCGTATGTTTTCTGATGAGTTTGACAATTTTTCAACTACGGAAAATTACTACGCACCATGAATTATTGAATACTAACTTCATAGCGTAGATTATATTTGCATAATTACTTTAGAATATTATGTTAACAGCTTTGAGAAAAAAATATATTTAAGACTTCTAGTTATTTTATAATCAATTCATAGGTCTACCAAAGCTGATCATTGTTGTGCTTTTAATTTCATGGTATGAGCCCATTAAGTATTTCTGTATTTAAGTGCAGCAGGCACCAAAGTTTGTTTTGCTAGGTTTGCTATGTCTTTTTTCATCCAATTTCCATAGAGAAATTCCCATAGATGGTATAGTATTTTTCTTCTTTAATAGATTTAAAAAATAAGACTTTGATTGAAAAAAATGTGAGACACGTGAACAAAAAACATTTAAATTGGTTCTTAAATGAACTTGGCTGTTACTACAACCGCTCGTAAACGATTGAATTTTTGTTGTAGCTATAAAAATCTGTTTATTGAGCGAGCGAAGCGAGCGTCTCCACTTGAGTCTTATGGCTCGAATGTCTGTTTTTTTTCTCTCTGATCGACCTGAAATTTTGCACACATGTACATACCACCTAGGCGGGTTGCTGTATAGTTTTTGAACAAAATCCGATCGTTGGTTATAAAAAAAAATAAAAAATAAAAAAAATAAAAATAAAAATAAAAATGTACCGATCGTTATGAAATTTTGCATGGTCAATAAGTACAACATTCTCTCCTATTTTCCAAATTTTCAGCTAAATCGGTCAAGACCTTAAAGACTTATTGGTAATCATATTTCGAAAAATGATGTTAAAAATGAAGGAGGCAGTGATGATACAAAGATCTTTAGAAGGCATGACGTGAATTAGAACAATGCAAAGATGTTGGAATAGTATATAGTGTACAATGTCAATATCCAGTTAGGCCTACACTGTGTGGTGGGACTTATGGGAATGTCGTACTCGGGTCATGTTGCACGTACCGGTGCTCGCTCAAAAACGCGTCCAACTGAGCGTTTTCCTAGTTTACTATATCCTTAATTCAAAGCAGGCTGTTTCCTAGGCCTATCTCTGACAGATGCTCGATTGTTGGCTATTATTTGAAAAGTTGAGCAGACAATAGAAAACAGATTTACAGATGGCCGAACTCTGTTCCTTCTATGTAGGCTCGCTATGCTGCAGCATCATCCTCCTCAACTCGCTCGCAGATGAAAGCCTGGTACAAACTACATCTGATGTCGTGCAGCTTTCCGTTCGTGTCGAATGCACCGCAGTTTTCTATAGTGCCGCTGTTGGGCTCACCTGGCGACCACTGGGTATAGCCGGTTGAGTTTAGGGGCTGATCTGTAACAACGTAAGACAACCAGGTCACACTGTGTCATTCGTAGATATTTTCCTATACTTGCTCCAACGAAAGAATGTTGATGCTTGGTAGTGGTGGGAGTAGATGAATGCGCGGTAAATGGTATGTTGCCTTTGTGTATGCAAGAGAAATATATTTTTCCAACGCAAGCAAAAATTTTATGTGCTACATCACAGAGTTCCACCGTGTGCAGGAATCACGCTTATTGGACGAGTGAGCACAGTGAACGGAGAATCTATGACAAGTTTTGTGGCACTTCTTTGTGTTTATGTCTGTGTGTATGTATGTGTGTTCGACGTGCAGGATCCAAACTACAGGTCCGATTTTGACGAAATTTTACAACAATGTCTAGGTCCAATAGATAAATAATGCGAACAAGTGCCGAACATGGTAACAAGTGGGTCTTCTTAAACACAACTAATTATATTTTATATATGATACCATCGTTAACATTTGCATTCATGTAGTTTTTTTAATGATTAATTCGAAGAAAAAAACTAGCTACGCGCTTAGTTCTTAGTATTTAACTATTAATTAATTCATATAAAAAATAATTTGTTAATCAATCCAAAAAAAATCGAAGTGAGCTAAAATTTGACATGATTAGTATTATTTAAAAGCATTTTTCATCTTCCGGTACTTGAAGGAAAATAATATTGGATAATGTGTTGACATATGTACATGTTATAGCTCAATTAGTTTATTTTTTATTTTTTACTGTTTGAAATCTACTATACTATAAATTAACTTGTAATCAATGGTAACATAGTGTTCACAAACGAGCGGTTACTAGTGAATCATTCTTAATTTTTCATTAAAAGTATATTTAATGTATTCAATACAATTTTGGATTTTGCGCTTAGATGTCTAACAGTACAAAAAAAAAAACACATCAAAACTGGCCAATATGTCCCCGGGGCGAACCTTCTATTCTTTGATCAGCTGGATCAGGTGGGAGGAGTTCATCACAAATAAAAATTTAAATTTTTTTAAAAAATATGTCGACAAAAGTATAAAATTTAATGACAAAAGTTTGTGTGGTGATATGTGTAAATCTGACCAGATTATAAACCCTTTTTCATTTATTTACAAATTGACATTCTATGATATAATGATTTTAATGATTAGCCTATTAGTCATAGGTTTTGTGGTAGAGTCGTGAGTTTTAACTCAAACACTAAGAAAAATATTCTTTAGAAAAGGCCCAGAGGTTCCCTAAAAAAAATTGATTGATAGGGTTAAATGATAGAGGCCGATAATACTTAAAAACACAAATTGTAAAAAAAAAATATTATATAATAATATTATTATAATAAATATTTTATTCAGAACGCCAAATTTTTATGTACTGTAGAAATAAATATAAAATAATTTTTAAAATTTTTAGTGTTTCCATAATAGTAAATCTAGTTGAATTATGTACCTTTTGACTACTTTTACAAATATACTCAATGCGAACAAAAGTGTATCGTGTTACCACTTGTTTTGTCACAAATGATTCCAATAATACATATTTTAAAGGAAGAATAATATGTGTTACAAATAGCAACTAAAATCAGCATCCAACCAAAAAATTATTAGCAGGAATATGTCCGGAATATATACCAGTTAATTCAATATAATTATCTATTTTGGGCGTACTAGTTTTGGTATTTTGACTCAATATCTGTTCCAAATGGATGAAAACTATATATAAATAAAATATGTAAATTCGTATTTTGAGTCTACGCACATAGAAGAAGAAGATTTCAAGATGATTACCCAAGAATTGATGGACCCAAGTCCATATCAGAAGTTAAAAAACTTCTGACTTCCGCAGGAATCGAACCCTGGACTTTCTGCATTGGAAGCAGAGACGCTAACCACTAGACCAACGAGCCACACGAATCATAATCATAATAATACAACAGTACTTTATGAAAATTCTACCATAAAGTCGTTATCGAAATAAATTACCAAAAATTGTTATGAAGTCGCCCTCTGTGTACATGTCGTGGAACCCCATGTATGCGACACCTTGATGTGCCCCCCCTGCGCTCACGTTGGCAGCGGCGAACATTGCCGAGAGAACCCGAGCCTCTTCTTCCGAGTTGAGAACTGCTAGGTGGGCACCTTCTTCGACGCACACCTGCCTGGCTTGATCCCAGGAGGGTGCTAGCTCGCCATGGACCTTGTAATAGCTGAGACCCAGTAGCTGGTGGTAGCCGTCTGGGGACACGCCCTGTACACACACAGAATACATGCTCTGTGTTTATGTAGAATTTCGGGAAAAAGTGTGTGTTCCTAGGTCATTTTGAAAATGATTTAATTAGGCATCCATAATGACTATGAAACTATTTTGATTTTTGATGTTAATTATCTTAGTAAACCAGATTCGTTTTTTATTTTTTTTAAACCACTTTGTTAAATAAAATTGGGTTTCAAAAAGGCGATATTAAATAAATTGTTTTTTTCTGGTTATTAAATTGTTTATTTGCACAATCGCTGATTGATTAATCTATTATATTGTTGGTCATTTTATATCCATATTATAACACACAACTGTAAATAACCTTTAAAGTACAACCTACAACTAACAATAATAAGTTTTAGTATCGTTTAAATTGTTTTTGTTATAAGTAATTCACCTCTGATGCAATCGACGTGAAAGCCAAGCTGAATATCACCACACAAAAATATTCAAACATCTTCATTGTGAATGAACAAATACTACTATCATATCCTACTAATCAAGCAATCGTTATATAGTGGCTTCTAATCAACAAACCACTTCAGAAAGACCTCGTTTTCTGACATCTTTGCCATTATAAGATTGATCGTCCTGAAAAACCATATTTTATGTCAACCTTTGAATAATAATAAAAATAATAATAATTGTATTTAGAGTCTACCCTCTCAATTATATAACTGATTTTCAGTGGGGGACAGTAAATCAAAGCGACCAAGCCAACCTCGTAGCCCCGACGCAATCGACGAGTGAGCGATAGCCAACCCGAGACCGATATTTTTAATAGGAAATATAGCAATCAGTGGTATGGACAGTGTGAACACCCGCGGATCAACGCCAGAATCAACAATAAGGCTGATTCAGAATTTGAATTTATTATGTGCCTCGTTGCTAGGACGGCTCCAAAGTCACCGTTTACAAACTCCCATGGCAAGAACTGATGGACTTAAGTCCAAATAAGAAATTAAAAAATTCTGACTTTGGCGGGAATCAAACCCTGGACCTTCTGCATTGGAAGCACGTACGCTAACCACAAGACCAACGAGCCACACATGATATAATTACATAATGAGCAATACATATACACAAATATAGAAAATAAAAAATAAACGTAAATTAGAGAACCAATTTATAATAATATATATCATATTGATTAATTAAACATAATAACTCATCATAAAATTTATCTATCCCGCATATCTAAATTTAAATTTACATCTACCAATACTGTTCAATTCAAATCAACTCAATTTTCAGTTAATTTTATTCTTCCATATTTACAGGATAACACCAGTAAAGTAAACAATACAAAGTTTTTCGTCATGAGCATTACTGCGATCCACATCTTCATTTTCATATTTTAAAGCAATTATTTCGATTATGGTGATTATTCATTACACATTTCACTGTGAATGTTACAATTTTACAATAATAGGCACGTTGTTGGTTAACTGACTTTAAACTGAGTATGGACATGGCCATAGTCCTACACTAGCCAACGTGTCCTGTCATGGGACAGGTAAATAACAGTTATAAATTACGAGCTTTAATGGATAACGGCAGCCAAACAACCCTCCACCTTCTTCCACATTACCTTCACCACTACTCTGATCCCTATTGTCTATCAATTCTGGCATATTTATTAGTCCCGGACACTTAGCAGAGCTTTTCCGGATGACTTACTTGTAGCTGTGGGGAATACTGGGATTGTATGCGCTACATCTGTTTGCACTTCATCTGTTTGTACTACTTGGTGTCAACAAATAAATTGGGAGCAAATCTTGAAAATGTTAGCTATGATTATCGGCTGTGGCGGCGGCGGAATTTTTAATTGTTTCTCTAACCTTGAGCCTGGATTGTATTACTGAAATCACTCACTACATATCTAAAGATTACCAATGTTCTCAAGGATGAGGTAAGGTCCAATCACCTTGATTGTACTAAACTAATTATAAGCTAAGGGTAGTCAAAAAGTTCAATTTGTTTAGATGTATTTTTTAAGATATGAAATAAATGATTTTGTTTTAGGTGTACTTTATTCAAGAGTGATGTATGCGTCCTTGACAGTATTCGTGATTGCCCAAATTATTGAAAAAATTTGATATAACCTAAGCGCTGGTCCGAAGCGTATGAATCTACGAAAACGTGGGTTAGAATCCTGCACAAGACATGTTTTTTTTTAATCGTCCTTCATCGTCATCTATCACTTCTCATTGTCTAGAATAGCCTTAATGCATTATAAGATAGCAACAAAAATCATCATCATAAACCTGATATGGACAGTGATTTACTTATTTATTTATTTTATTTATTTATTTATTTAACGTCTATCCTATTCAGTTATAAAAACTGATTTACAAAGGAGGATTACATATTACTGAGGTCCAGAATTTTAATGTCGTCTAAGTAAATAATATATACAATGCTTCTGATAGGTGTTTGCAATAGTGATAACAAGTAATGTGGCAGTTAATTTTTTTGTCACTTTATCTGGACAAGAAATACTGGACCTAAGTCGTATAAAACTAATTACTTAGATATCCATGTTTATTTTTACTAAAACAAAATTTAATTTTTGGCTCATGACAAGAAAGGATTACATAACTTAACTAATCCTCAATAAGAATGGAACAAACTAACTTTTAAACCATTTTTATTTGGTAGAGTGTTCATAAATGTGAGTTTATCTTTGAAATGAATAAAACGGAACGTCCTTCCTCTAGTTATAGGAAAGGTGACATGGATTTTTTTTCTGGATTAAAAAAGTATTTTGGTATTAGGAAGTTCGAGATAAGGAAGTAACATACAATTATATTTTATTTGTAAAAAATAATTTTTGGTTACATTAATAAACGTGGTACCGCAATGTGTATATGCTAAGTGCAACTTTATATAAATGGATCAAGGGGACCAAGCCGCAGGCTATATGAGAACGTTCAACGGTGACATGATAGTAATAAAATGTGCTGAAGAGCTCAGACTGGAATGTGTTACAAAACAAAGAGTGGTGGCAGCGGACAGCGGACAATCTTCCAAGCATGCTGGCCCAGCTGAGTGGCGAGCGCCTTCTTATACTCGCTCGCAGATAAAAGCCAATGCGTAGTCACAGCGTGTATCTCCAAGTCCTCCGTCATAAATGTAGATTATACCGCAGTCTTCAATTATGCTGATAGAGTCGTCCGTGGGCTCGCCTTGTTCCCAGCGTGTGAACCCGGTAGAGCTCAGGGGCTCAGCTGAAAGCAAACCGTCAGCTGATTAAGAGGAAGCAGAGGTCGCTTTTTCGGTCGCCCAACGATTTCGTATACTGTATTCTACAGATTTTTTTAGATTGTTCAATCATTTTCCCTGATCATGGTAAGCGCGGCTCGGAATTAGATTTTAATAATATAATATGCTCAAACAACAGTATAGGCTGAAGCGTTAATCGAGAGACTCGAATTCCCAGTTCGATTTCCATCAATGCCGACAATCCTGAAGAATTGTTTTCGAGATTTACCTCATTAATTAATGCGAATGCAAATAAGCCGTACTTAACTACCATTTCGGTAACTACAAAGTTACGCATTTTCGGAATAATTTAACTAAAAAATTTAACCCCCTGCTATTTCAGGATGTGTGCCTCAATCACACAATCAACGTGCTGTTTGTACTTACTAACGGGATAGTGATGTATGTAGACGATAGATACTCTCTCAAAGGTAAAATGACCACAGGCACAGCATTGACATTTTTACACAGTATGTGCTAGAAACTTTAATCTGTCATTTAATAATTTAAGGAAATAATTTTCTATTGGGCATGTTTGTTTTGACGTAATCACTATATTATTGATAGCAGAACTAGGTGCAAGTAATTTATTATCGCATAGTTGTTTGTTAATATGTTATTCATTGTTTGTATTGTCTTTTACAAACATAAGTACAAACAATCATTTTAAATTAAATTTGATATCTATTCGTTTTAATAATAACCTTTTTACCCACTAAATGATAACAAAAGTCACATATTAGTAACTGCACCTTCTGCATTGGTTTCTACGGCAGCACTGCTATTAATCGCATTTCGATACTAGCTACAAACGGGAAATATATTATAATCGTCATTTTAATTTTTTACCAAAGATTGTGGTGTAGTCGCCTTCTGTGAACATGTCGTGGAACCCGATGAATGCAACAGTGTTGAAAAACGCCCCTGCGCTCACGTTGGCAGCGGCGAACATTGCCGAGAGAACCCGAGCCTCTTCTTCGGAGTTGAGTACTGCCAGGTGGCCACCCTCTTCGACGCACACCTTCCTAGCTTGATCCCAGGAGGGTGCTAGCTCGCCATGGAACTTGTAATAGTTGAGACCCAGTAGCTGGTGGTAGCCGTCTGGGGACACGTTCTGTAAAGCAAGGAATACATTGTGAGTCTGTGACATTTCAGGAAATGTGCGGTAACTTTTACCATCGAAAATAAGTAAGGTTTAAGTAAATCAAATTTTGTTTTAAGATCTATAATATTAAGTAAACCAGCATGAATGCAATCTCTGTTACTTTTGTAATTTGTTTAACCCCACTGGGTTAAAATATGTAGGATTCAGGAGGGTTTTGCTCCGCCTGAGTTTTGCTCGGAAGGCAACGAATATTGGAACATGAATAAATATAAAGCAGTGCACTATTTTCGCGATATGGAAAATGACAAATTATAATCATAATTTACTCGTTGGCAAAGTGTTGGAGTTAGTGGTCAATTAGGAATTTGTGGTATTTTAAGAATCATATAGATACGTTGTCCAGTGATTGATCAACTATTTTTAATTATCATTTCTTGTTATCGGTGAAGGTGAAAATAGAAAGGGAGACGAACATGAAAAGCGTTCTGTTCAGGCATTCTTATCTCTTTGTTAATGGAGGTGACGGGTTATTATAGTATAGTGCTTAAGGCGAGGTTTGCTTCTTCACTGTATTGTTTAACGAAAAAACCGATAAAATCAAACGATTAAAAAAAAACGATCCAATACAAATTTGTACGGAATGTATTACGTGGAACATCATCTCTGGTCTCAGTCGCTTAAAATAATGGTATTTTGGACGAAACTATTTCACGGTGACCTCCTTATTGTTGTAAAATGTTGCATTACAGTTTGTTGGTTGTTTGGATGATGTTGTGATAGTTAGTACGTTCAAGTGGTTTAAGTAGTCGATATGAAAAGAGCTCAAATCAAACAAGTTCCAACGGCCTAGAAGAACTTTGCACGAGAGGCCAACTAGGCCGCTAAGATGTTTCTCATATTAGCTAATAGTCGGTACTAAACAATTATTTATTGATGTCATATTTATCTTGCCTGGCAAGCAGCTATTCACACTCGTTAAACTGAATTATTACCAAATCACTATAAGAGAAAGCCGGACGTGCATGTAATGGTAAATTATGTTTTATTGTTGAATGGTTGTTAGTAGGGCATCGTGAAACTCGTATTTTTTCAGTTGCATTAATTTCACCCAAATAAGCATTTATCCACAAAGAATGCATTAAACATGTGAGATAGAATTGCCCTTCGTGGAACTCCCAAATATTAGCAAAATGTAAATTTATGTAATTTTCTTTTGAAAATATAAATCAGAGTAATTTCAGCAAAAACTATGTTAAATAGCATTGTTTTAAAGTAAAGAGTAAATAAATGTTCCACAAATAAACTTAATTTTTATTTATCCATATTTATCAAATAATAGTAGAATGTTATTTCAAGTGTATGATGGACATAAAAATATGAAGAAAGTTGGTAGAGAACGCCCAAAAAGCTACTAATTAGTACTATATCTCCCAAGACTCTCTTCGTTATTGATGGAAATGTAAGGATAAGGGTAAGGATTTCAGGGTATCGGTACCGATCGGATTATATCTTGAATTTACAAAGCCTCACGTGTAACTCAATAAACTATACTCAATAAACATTCAAAGTTCATAAAAACTAATTACGGTACAATAATTAAACGGGCAAATTTTGTCTAGAGTTAATTAATTTGTTAAGTTTGGAACCATTCCCATTACCCAGATAGTTGGATGAGCGTAGCGAGCGAAGAGAAGATTTCATTTCACTAGGCCTACAATGGAGAAAAAAATCTGGAATTTTTTTTTTTGTATTTTTGGTTGTGTGTTATCACGATTCCGGCTAAACCGATACCCCAAATTGCATTGATATTTTCTGGAGGCCTTTGAAATCTTTGAACTTAGAACTGCCACCTTTTTGAGTGCAATCGAAATTTTATTTCTCATGAAAATTGCAATTTTACGACTGTTTTAATTTTTCTTGTTTTTTCTGCTTTTTGTGTTCATTATCACGATTCCGGCTAAACCAATACTCCGATTTCGATTATATTTTCTGGAGGCCTTCACAATCTTCAATCTTATAACTGCCACGTTTTTTAGCTCAATCGAAAAAAAAATTCTCATGAAAATCGCAATTTTGCGATTGTTTTTTTCGTTTTTCTTGTTTTTCTTTTTCTATTTCTTTTTTTGTGTGATTGTTAACACAATTTCGGCTAAAACGATACTCTAATTGCAATGAAACTTTCTGGAGGCCTTTAAATTTTTTGAACGCAGAACTTCCACGTATTTGAGCGCCATTGAAAAATTATTTCTCATGAAAATCGCAATTTTACGATTTTCTTTGATTTTTAAAACATAGTTTTGACTTATAACACCTACATGCTTAATCCGATTGTGATGATTTTTTCACAGAACTTTATTTTTTTAAATTAATATATTCGAGTGAAATTTGAGCGTAATCGAAAAAGTATTTCCTTATGAAAATCACAAATTTTCAATTTTTTTCGATATTTAAAATTTCTTCGAATAATAACACCTACATGCTTTATTCTATTGTAATGATTTTTTCACGGAACCTTAATTTTATAAATTAACATATTCGTGTGAAATTTGAGCGTAATCGAAAAATAATTTTACATAAAAATCGCAATAGTACACTTTTTTCGTTTTTGAAATATTACGCTCATCCAACAACGCGCCTGTAAAAGCGTTTCTGAAGCTTCCTAGTTTGAAAACATTAGCAGAACACTACACTTCTTCCTTACACAAACAAGGATTATAACATTGGTCCCAGGGAAAGTTGTATTCTACAACTTTCAAGACCATCGTTGGAGCTTGCATGGCTACCATGGCATGGCTAACCAATAATTTTGATACCAAATTGAAATGGATATAAAATGAAATTGAAAGAAAGTAAGAAAGAAAGAAAGAAAGAAAGAAAGAAAGAAAGAAAGAAAGAAAGAAAGAAAGAAAGAAAATAAAAGAGAAGAAGAAAACAATATTGAACGGCATAAAATTATTATATTGACTCTCGCTTTTTCCAACCAACACCAAAGGTCGTGGTGCCGAGTGCAAAAATTATAAAACACAACACATAACAAAAATAAAAAAACAAAAAAATTTGCAATGGGACTTTAAAATGTATTGGGATCCCACTTACTAAAAACGCAGTTATAATTGCACAGAAATATTAATAACAGTGGATCCATCAACGCGACTTTAAAAAGCGTTCGAAAAGCGGCCTATTTAAATAACATTTATCTTTTTTTCGAAACCACAGAGTCCAAGTATCAAACAAGCAATACACATTGATTTAGCTAAGTTATTAATGTGTGTATTTGCACACTCGCTGATTGATTATTCTGTACATATTGTGTGTAATTTTTATTTATATATTATAATACACATACAAATTTATTTAAAAGAACCAAGTGGAATAAACGAGTATAAGATTTGGTAACGTTTAAATTGTTTTTGTTATAAAGTAACTCACCTCTGATGCAATCGACGTGAAAGCCAAGCTGAATATCAGCACACAAAAGTTAACAAACATCTTCATTGTGAATGAACATGTGATACTATCATTTTCTACTAATAACGACAGAGTTATATAGTAGCTTCTAAACAACAAACCACTTCAGAACGACCTCGTTTTGTGACACTTTTATCTCAGCCAAAATAAGATTTGTCGTCCTGAAAAGCCTTAAATTCAAACTTCAATTCAAAATTCAATTTCAAACTTTGAATAATGAATCCACTTTCGTCTGTATATCTGAGAATCAATTAATAATAAAATGTATCATATTAATTTACTATAAACACAATGACTCGTCATAAAATTAATCTATCCCGCAGAAATAATTTTAAATGTCCATTTACCAATACTACTTATTAAATGCAATTCAATTCAAATAAATAAATAAATAAATAAATAAATAAATAAATAAATAAATAAATAAATAAATAAAAAAAATTAATTAATAAATAAATAAATAATATAAATAAATAAATAATAAATAAAATAAATAAATAAATAAATAAATAAATAAATAAATAAATAAATTGTATTTAGAGTCTATTCCACTCAGTTATATAACTGATTTTCAGTGGAGGACTTTAAATCAAAGCGACCAAGCCAACCCTGTAGACCCCGACGCAATCGACGAGTGAGCGATAACCAACCAAAGATCATTTTTTTTAATAGGAAATAAAGCAATAAGTGGTATGGACAGTGCGAACACCCGCGAATCAACGCCAGAATCAACAAGGCCGATTCAGAACAACTCTGAATTTACTATGTGCTTCGTTGCTAGGACGGCTCCAAAGTCACCGTTTACAAACTCCTAAAACACGAACTGATGGACTTAAGTCCAAATCAGAAGTTAAAAAACTACTTACTTGAGCGGGAATCGAACCCTGGACCTTCTGCATTGGAAGCAGATAGGCTAACAACAAGACCAACGAGCCACATATTAAAATTTATTTTATTCCTGAACATGTTCAATATAACACCAGTAAAGTGAACGTTTTACATTATGAGTATTACGGCGTTCCTTATCTTTTTTTTCATACAAAATAACTATTTCGAATATGGTGATTATGCATTAAACATTTTATAGTGAATGTTACAATAATTATTTTAATGTTGGCTAACTGCAGTATTATGAGAGTATAGGCATGTCCTAAACCCTACACTGGCCAACCTGTCCTGTCATGGGACAGGTGAATTACAATTTACAAATATAAATTTCGAGCTTTAATAGATATCTGCTGCCTAACAAAAATCCCCCCCCCCCCCAACCTTACCTTCTTCAATACTCCAATTCCCATTGACTATTAATTCTGGCATATTATTATCCCCATTAACATGGCAGAGCTCTTCAGGTGACTTACTTGCAGCTACAGAGATTTCTGGGATGAAATGTTCTTGATCTATTTGTTCTTCTTGGTGGCAACAAGGAAATCGGAGAAAAACTTGAAAATGTTATGCTATGATTATGGGCTGTGGTGGTGGTGGCATTTTTAATTGTTTCTCAAAGCTAAAGCGTGGATTAGGGTACTTAAATCACTCACTAGTCACTAGATATATTTAAGAATACCAATGTTTTCAAGAATGAGGATAGGCGCAATCACTTTGATTGTACACAATGTATTATTAGCTAAGGGTAGTAATAAAGTGAAATTGTTTAAATGCATTTTAAAACAAGTCGATTGAGTAAGTACTCTTTCCGAAAGGGTTGAATGCGTCCTCACAGTATTATTGTTAATATTATAACTTGATTAAACCTAAGCACTTGTACGAAGCGTATGGCTCTACAATGATGTGTGTGAATCCCGCACAAGGCATGTTTTTTAGCAATCGCCTTTCATCGTCATCTATGACCACTCATCGTCTCGAATAGCCTTGTGCATTATGAGAGTCGTTAAAGCAACAAAAATAATAATCATTATCATGATCTCGATATGGAGAGTGATTTATATTTTTTAACTTATTACTGAGTCGTATTAAGGTTATTAATTAGATGACCATCTCGAAGTTTGTGGTTTTAAATTAATGTTTGGCACATGTAAAGTAAGGAATGAAGAACTTAACTTATTCTTAATAGAAATTTGAACAAAATCACTTTAGTATAATTTTAATTTGGTATAGTATTTATAAAAAAAAATGTGAATTTATTTCAGCAGCGCTAATAAATAAAACGCAACGTATTATAAATAAGTTAACATGTATGTTTTTGTTTTTGTTTTTGCGGATTGCGGAAATGGAAGTTCGAGATAAGGAAGTAACATACAATTATATTTTATTTGTAACATTTTTTTTCGTTACTTTATAAAGCTTGTTATCGCAATGTTTATATGGGAAGTGAAATCAGAATAAAAAAATGGATGTAGGGGACCAAGCAGCAGGCTGTATGAAAACAATGACAGTAAAGTAATAAAATGAGCTGAAGAGCTCAGACTGGAATGTGTTACAAAACAAAGTGGTGGCAGCGGAACAGCGGACAATCTTCCTAGCATGTTGACCCATCTGAGTGGCGAGCGTCTTCTTATACTCGCTCGCAGATAAATGCCAAGGATAAGTCACACATTAAGTCTCCAAGTCCTCCGTCATGACCGTAGATAATACCACAGTCTTCATCCGGGAGGGTATTGTCGTCCGTGGGCTCGCCTGTGCGCCAGAGTGTGTACCCGGTAGAGCTCAGAGGCTCACCTGGAGGAAAACCGTCACCTGATTAAGAGGTTGCAGAAGTCGCATTTCGTTATGCTTTTCTATACCTCAATCATCTCGTATTCTGTATCGTGCAGATCTTTATTAATTAATCTTTGGGAATCTGGGATCATATTTTACGCGGCTCGGAATTATATTTCAATAACACAATATGCTCAAACGACAGCATTTGCTCAAGACTCGAATTCCCAGTTCAAATCTCATCGATACCAGCGATCCTGAAGGATTTTTCCGAGGTTTTCCGCAGCGGTTAATGCGAATCCAAGTAAGCTGTACTTAACTACCATTTGGATAAATACAAAATGATTTTCGCATTTTGAAAAAAATTTTATCCAAATTTAAGCTCTTCATTTGGGGTTGGGAGAAACTTCGTTTTGTTTTTTTTTTACTCCCTTTTTGGATCAATCCGAAGAGGGGAATGTAGACCCCCAGGGCAGGTTTCCCAGAAACCAAAAAATATTTTTAAAATAATATGTTTGTAGAAGGACCCATCAACGGTAGCATGGTCAATTTTAAAAGAAATGCATAGCCCTGTTATTTAAAACAAATAAAATGGGTATAGTGAAAATATGCAAAAAAATAAAAATTGGCATAGAACTACCATGGTTGAAAAAAGAATATATTTATTAAAAGATGAGTTGTTTGTTTAAGAAAATGTTTTATAGAAGCTATTTTAAACGTAGCCCCGTAAAAAAAAAGGGCCAGCACATTATCATGGTCATGCAAAAATTTGGGGCATAACATAAAATTAAGTGCTGTTTGAAGGGCGAAAGGGGAAAAGGGGAGAATGTAGACAATTTTCTTTTTCCATAGTTGCACGAATTAACATTTTTACCAAAATTTGTAGAAACTATGAAACGACTTTTAAAAAATTTAAAGGGGATTTTTTTATTGGGACTTTCGATTTTACGAAGTCCTACAACAGATGGCAGAACAAAGTGAAGTAGTTTTTTTATGCATATTTTTTTGCTATTTTTTATTTTTGTTGTATTGTATTTAAGACTTATTTAGGTGCCCGAGCATAAACAGTCATATTTAAATTTAATCTGATACAATTTGTTTTAATATATCCCCATTTGACCACGAAATGAAAAAAAAAGTCACATATGGTCCCTGACATTCAGCATGGGTTCCCACGGCTGCGCTGCAAGTCAGCTTTTTGGAACCTAACGTAGGGGTCATAAAAAAATTTGTTTTTGTGTTTTTTTTTACCAAATTTGTTATGTAGCGCCCTCTGTCAATAGTCTTGAATCCGATGTAAGCGACATACTTGTGGCTCTGGGGTAATTTGGCACCGGCGAAATTCCGAGAAAAAAACCGAGCCTCTTCTTTGGAGTTCGACTCAGGTCCCAACCTCTTCGATGCACACCTTCCTGGCTTGATCCCAGGAGGGTGCTAGCTCGTCATGGAACTTGTAATAGTTGAGACCCAGAAAGGGTGGTAGCCGTCTGGGACACCCCCTGTAACAAAAAGAATACATTGTGTCGTGACATTTCAGGAAAAGTTTGGAATTTTACTCCGTAATTAGTGAGGTTAAGTGAAGAAAATTAATAATTGTAAAGTAATCCAGCTCAATGCATTCCTCTATCTTTTTTTATTTTTAAGCCTCATGGGTTTAAAATAAAAAGGATTAAAAAAAGGTTTTGCTCCCCCGGGTTTTTGTGGGAATGCAAAAAAACATTGATACATTTTTAAAGCAGTGCATTTTTTTTGTTTAATGGAATATGACAAATTCAAAAAAAAATTTATCGGGGGCAAAGTGGGAGATAGGGTCAAATAAAATTTTGGGGGGATTTTAAGAATTCCTAAGAAGTGCCCAGTATTTTATAAGTTTTTTCAAAATTTGAATTCTCGTTATTGTGGAAGGACTGGGAATAAGAGGGAAAAAACATAATAAACTTCTTTTGCAAAAACTTCACTTAAGGACCCCACGCGACCTTAATATTAGGAAATTTTAAATTGGACATTCCTGGCTATCAGCGGATAGGGCAATACCAAGAAAAAAAACCACCCTGCGAAAAGAACATCATTCCAAGACCTACACCTCAGCCAGCTTTATCTGAACAACGATAACACTCCCTGTAGCCAATAATAATCTCTTTTTCTTAACAACCCCCTCATAGTCTCATCTGTAAGGTTATCCCCGGAGTAAGGACCACCACGCGATTATGATACCCTTACAACCCGTTTTCCAAAAATTTAGTAACAACAAATCAGTTCTAAATACGCAAAGGGCAGATGGGAAAAAATTATGTCAATATTTGTCTCAGGATTTCCCAACATTGACTGATCAAAAAACATTGATGGGCTTTGAAAAGAGTTGAAAGAGGTATTCTGGACTGTGTTCAAAAAGGCTATTCCTCTGTCAAAGAAAGGGGAAAATCCCCGCGCCCCATGTACCAACAATGACATAGTAAAAACTAATTTAAAAAAGGACGGCTTACAAGAGAGAAAGAAAACCTCACAGGTTAGCACACAACAAACATCTGGAGGTAGTAGACAGACGAAAAAAACTACGCACGCCACCCCAAACTACATCTGGGAAAATTGGGGCCCAGAATAACAGCAAAACAAAAGTGGAAGTAATCCATTCTAAAAAAGAAAGCTCCTCCCTGCCCCACTTTACATCAATGGAAAAACCATAACAAAACCCCTTTTAAAAATTTCCGAAACCTTCAATGCCAAATTCAAAGACAACTTTTTGCCGCCCCGGAAAACATTTAGAAGTCTAAGAGAAACTCCGGTCCTGTAGTCTTTTCCCTAAAAAAAGATACGGTCCCAAGAGATGTACTGCGAGATTGCTAGTCTGCGATTTGGTGCAGCGGGTGGTCCTGACGAAATCCTACTAGGTTTTTAAACAATGTGCAGCTGCGTCGCCCACGATCCGAATTTCTGTCTACTGGGACCTTCCAACTCATTTGGAAAACCCAAATATTTTGCCCGTGTACAAATCTGGAGATAAAGTAGACATCAGCAATTTAAAACCAATCGCGCCACATCGTTTTTATGTAAAGTATGGAAAAAAAGTTAACATGTCAATTTTCCGCACCTTTAAGAAAGCGGGAATTATTAAAAAACACCCAAAATGGATTTTTTCCCCTAGATCGTGTGCCACCATGTTAGCTAAAGTTAGAGGGCTGGCACATGATTTGGACCAAAAAAGGGGATAAAGCAAGTGGAGTGATTTTATTAAAAATGAGAAGGCTTTTGACCGAGTCCCACATACTCTTTACCAGGAAACTGAGAACTAGGGAACAAGGGAACCCATCAAGGGGCACAGGTTTTTTACTGGTAGGGCCAACGAGTGGGTTTCGACGGGTGTTCATCGACAGATGCCCCAAAGTCACCTTGGGGGGCCTCAGGGGTCCGTACTTGGCCCCCTGTTTTTAGTGAAAAAATAAGGAAATTCCCGCATGTTTTCCTCTCAAGTAGTATGTACGCGGGTGACTGCACTATCTACAAAACTATATCCCAACACGACGATTTTCCCTAGTTCCAATGCGACTAACGAAAACCTTGGTGCTAAACAATGGGAGCCTGAAACCCAATAAGTCTACTTTATTCGTATAACCCCCCTCGATCATCAGACCCCGTTTTCAATGATACCACATAAACGGATCGAAACTACTAACAAGCAATGCATAAAAATCCTTGGAATCAACAAACTAAGACCGTACTGGAATCTGCATACAACATAGTAAGATCAAAATTTCGAAAACTTGTAGGGTTTGTATTTTGAAAACTCGAGATGTAATCCCAAAGTTTTACGACCGTTTACCTTCTTTTAAAAGGATTAAATTTGGGCCCACGGGCTCCCGCTTTTTTACCCAAAAACCAAAAAGAACATTTATAAACTGGAAGTGTTCAGAAAGGGAATAAAAGCCCTATACGGATACAAATAACCTAATACGTTTCTCGAGAAAAAACTAAAACCCTTCCAAGTGGGCAACTACTTCAGAAGAGTGACGCAATCTTCCTCAAGGAGCCTCAGTGGTTGCATCGATTTTTGACCCCCTGGAGGCCTAACTCAGGCAGCCCGGACCTTGGGGCGCGGAAACAGACAGGACTTTCGCTTTAGACCTCCGCGGCACGCACCACAGCTTAAAATGTCCTGTACTTCAGATGTGCACGGTTTGGAATTCGCTAAGTTTTGAAGTGAGGCTCTGCCTTTCAAGGAGCAATCACAAAATTAACAGCAAATTCCCCCTAACACCAAGTCCCCGGATTGCATGCCTTTTACGAGACCCCCGCATCCAAAAGGATTTATTTTTGGGGTTATTTTCTGTACTACGCCTTGTTAGATATGTCATCATAACTAATCGAACATGCCATACATCACCAGCTTTCTTCTCTTTTTTTTATCGAATCTCAGCTCTTAATATTGTCTGTATCAAAGTTCATATAAGTTATAAATCTTATGTCTTAGTTTTAGTTCTTAGTGTTATTTTGGTTGCAGAACGCACAACAGTGAGAATGAGCCTAAGGTTCGCTTTCTACAACCTTTTTATAATAGAAATGGAAATGCATATTTTGATTTTGATTATGAATAAAGAAATAATAATAAATAATAATAATAATAATAATAATAATAATAATAATAATAATAATAATAATAATAAAATTCATATCTCTTTGTTAATGAAGGTGAAGGATGATCATAGTATAGTAGTCCGTGGAACAAGCGTAAAAACATTTTAAATCCGGAAACCAGCACCAAAATTTAGGAGCAGATAAAAGACGTATTTTAGAATGTTATTTTCACGGGGGATACGCATGGTAGTAAATAAGTCACCTGTCATGGCGTCCACAAAATGGCCGCCAAAATAATTCTTAAAATTGCTGTAACTCAAGAAGTAATCATCAGATTTGGACAAACTAGGTTTTGTTTTATTCGGTTTTTAATGCTCTTCACAAAATGGTAGAAGTAATTTAGTAGAAATTTTACGGTAAATACAATAGTTTTAATTGTATTTATATATTATAACAATGTATTGCAATAATAGCACTTTTTGGTATATATATATCATTATTTTTACGTAGAATTCGCTAGCTTGTCATAAATTTTCAGACTTAACTTGAAATAACGCCAATAAATCGAAAATTTTAAGTCCCAAAAAGAAATTCCTGTAATTTTTTGATTTATTAATTAATGAAATTAAGCATGAATTAAATCCCAATTAAAAGTTTCTTATTCACGCACCAAAGTCACGCAGTGTATCACACAAGAACATTATGATCACAATGAACCAAAAATATTAGTTTCAAAAATTTATTCCAATCACTTTCCTATTAATTCAATTAATTTAATTAATTAAAAATAATGACAATAATCTCAATTAATTTTGTAAAATTAACACAATGTGGTCGACCTTGGAATCATTTTAAAGCTAGTTTTAAGACGAATAAATGTAATGAAAAAATAATTAAATTAATGAATCACCGAATTAATTACATTTTAGTTAAATTATCCCACTTTTGACATATGTATTGTGACGTTAACCTAAAAATCGATCGATCGTCATAAAAATATACTACTCTACTGTCATAATGCCAATGAATTTAAAATATCATGTCCCGAAACAAAATTCCTATAACTTACCGATTAATTAAGAAATTAAGTGAAGAATTACTTATATTTCAATAACTGTTGTTGTCACTCAATTAACACATACGAAATGCCAACAAAAGTATCAAATATAAACAATGCGGATTTAATTTTAAAAATTTATAGTCCCAAAATTAAGTTCATGCTACTTTCCCGTTGTTTGAATTAATGAATGAATTAAATTAATTGATATAATCACCATGTGTTGTGTAAAATTAGCACAGCCACACTGGGAACCATTTGAATGCTTATTTTACAGGAAAAAAAAATTGTGGGAAATTCAATTAACAGAAAAGTAGCATGAACTTAATTTTGGGACTATTAATTTTTAAAATTATATTTGCATTGTTTATATTTGATACTTCTGTTGGCATTTTGTATGTGTAAATTGAGTGACATCAACAGTTATTGAGATATAAGTAATTCTTCACTTAATTACTTAATTAATAGGTAAGTTATAGGAATTTTGTTTCGGGACATGCCATTTTAAATTCATTGGCATTATGTCAGTAGAGTAGTATATTTTTATGACGATCGATCGAGTTTTAGGTATACATAACAATACATGCATATGTCAAAAGTGGGATAATTTAACTAAAATGTACTTAATTCAGTGATTAATTAATTTAATTGATTTTTTCATTACATTTATTCGTCTTAAAACTAGATTAAAAATGATTCCAAGGTCGACCATATTGTATTTATTTTACAGAATTAATTGAGATTAATGTCATTATTTTTAATAAATTGAATTAATTGAATTAATAGGAAAGTGATTGGAATTAATTTTTGGAACTTATATTTTTTTGGTTCATTGTGGTCATTTTGTTCTTGTGGTATCTTTTGGGGGAAAATTTTAATTGGGATTTAATTAATGCTTAATAGCAATAATTAATTAATCAAAAAGTTACAGGAATTTCGTTTCGGGACTTTAAATTTTGGATTTATTGGCGTTATTTTGGTATAGTCTGAAAATTTTATGACAATCTAGCGAATTCCACGTATAAATAATTATATATATACCAAAAAGTGCTATAATTGCAATACATTGTAATAATATATAAATATAATTTAAACTATTGTATTTCCGGTAAAATTTCTGATTACATTTTTGTAGAGCATTAAAAACCGAATAAAACAAACAATAGTTTATCCAAATCTGATGATTACTTCTTGAGTTACAGAAATTTGGAATTATTTTGGCGGCCATCTTGTGGACGCCATGACAGGTGACTTATTTGATACCATGCGTGTCCCCCGTGAAAGTAACATTCTAAACTATGTCTTTAACCTGCTCCTAAATTTTGGTGCTGGTTTCCGGATTTGAAATGTTTCTATAGTTTTAGCAGCTTGTTCCACGGACTATAGTGCTTGCAGGGGAGCTTAGCTTCTTTATTGTATTCTTGAAACCCATACCGAACGATTTAAAAAACATAAAAAAATGTTCTTTACAATATTTTACGAAATTAATTACGTGGAACATCTGTGATTACAGTTGGCTTAAAAAATGGTATTTTTGGAGAAAGAATTTCACAGTGTCTTCTTAATTGTTGTCAAAAGTTGGATTAAGTTTGTCGGACGTTAGGATTATGTTGTGTTTCGATATGACAAGAGCTCAAATTTAGATCGAATGGTTATCAAGTTAGTTCCCGAGGGCCCACTCGGCTTCTAGGATATTTTTCATATTTTCTTATCTTATGTTCGGTACTAAACAATTTGTTGACGTATAGGCTAATCTTGTCTGACACTCGTGAAACTGAATTACCACCTTCTAAGACGGGCATGCGTATATGGTTAAACTATGTTTAACTGTTGAATATTCGTAAGTAGGGCCCTGTATAACTAGCATATTATTTGTCAGTAGCATTAATTTAAACATCTTTAATGCTCAAAAAATGCATAAAACATGTGATGATAGAATGACAATACGTTGAACTCCCAAATATAAGCTTAAATTTACCAAATGTCGAAAGTGTAAATTCTAGTAATTTTTTCATCTAAATGAGAGAATTTTTATACAAACTTACACCTAATAGAATTTGTGCGTAAATGAAACAAAAACACTTTCTTTTATCGTCAATACTACATGCTAGGTAAGCAAAAATAAAACTTGATAGAAAAATCTAAAACAAATCAATAGTCCGAACAATAGACATATTTTGAAAATAAAAGTTTTATGTAATTTCAAGAGTCTGATTGCCATGATAATATGAAGAAAGTTGGTAGAGAACGCCCAAAAAGAAAATAATCGGTAGTAGATCTCTCAAAATTCGCTTGTTTATTGATGGAAATGTAAGGATAAGGGTAAGGATTTTCGGGTATCGTTATCGATCCGATTATATCCTGAATTTTATTGATCCTCCCTTGTTACGTAATAAACTTACCTCAATAAACATTCAAAGTTCATGAAAACAAATTACGGTACAATAATAGCATGGAAAAATTTGTCCAGAAGATAATTTATTTCATAAGTTTGGAAGTATTACACTGATAATAAAAAAAACAATAGCAAAACACCGCAATACATCCGTACACAAGCCAGGACTTGAACATGGGCTCCAGGGAAAGTTGTAAACAGCATCTTTCAAGACCCTCGTCTAAGTGCATGACTTCGCCACTAGTTCTCTCGAGCTGGGTAGTTTTTAGTCACCTATCCTATTTTTGAACGCAAATACAGTTTTTATTAATTCAAAACTACTTAACAATGGGATTACACTTTGTAAAAATTACAACATACAAATAATACAAGATTTGGCAACGTTTAGATTTTAGAACGACATATTTTACTTTTATTTAAACTTATATTTTTTATTTGTTACTCACCTCTGCTGCAATAGACGTGAAAGCCAAGCTGAAAATCAGCATACATAAAGAAGCGACCGACATCATTAGAATGAGAGTATTACTATCAATAACTATAGGACTATTTCTTTTAATGACCTTCAGAAAGCACTTATATTCTGACAGTATCTTTGTCAACTTAAGATGGAATAAATCAAAGAGTCATTGTTCAAGTGTCATATATGATGTATTCACTATTGTCTGTATATCTGAGAATCAATCATGTACATCAGTCAATCAATTATATGAACAGTCACGTGTACACCAAAAGAGGGTAAAAAGCTACTTTATTAACAAATTGTCGAAAAGAAAACGAAAAGAAATTGATCCAAATATTGTGTCGCTGCCGTCAAATCTCGTTATCAGTGGAGGTGCTGAGTATAATATAGATATGACCACAATTAAATTGTTTACCCTCGTGTCTTCCAACTTCACTAAGGTAAAGGTGACGAGTCCAGAAATAATAAATCTTTGGACTAAAACTGCCCACAAAGTCCCTATAGGGTCACCAAATTGTTCTGTATCTTCTTTGTTAAAGGGAAATGTAAAAAACGCATGTCAATCGGAGAGAAAAGTAGAGAAAAACCGGAGTATGGTTTTTATTATGAGTCGTGATACACATACGAATACACATGAGGTACATTTTACTAATTAAAATTCAATCTTACTAGCACTTACCGATACATCTAGAATTAATTATGCTTAGAGGGATTATACGTTCCCTAGGGCCTAATCACGACATTATGCATTTGCATACGTTTCAATCACTACGGATCAGAAACGTAGTACGAAATGTAAATTTGTCTATTCATTTTCACAAGCAAAGTTTTCACACAGCTGCTCATAACCTATGGTAATTAGTATTTGGAGCTATCGGACGATTACGCAGCGCTAGATGCCATTGCTATAATAATGCTTGGAATTTGTGGTTTAAAATCTGACGTATAGTTTGTCAACATCCCACAATGTCATATATCCCAGTTATTATTAACATTCATTTTTATTTCAAAGCCAAAATCGATAGCCAATGAAATACGTATTGTGTAAGGCCTATCATAACTGTATACGAGTAAGCAAATGAAGTCATCAACACACTTATCAATGGCAATCCAATAACACGTTTTGCGTATAATTTAGTAACTTTGTTTGCAAATGGTGACCATGCTTACTTTTAGATAAAATCTCCGAGATATGATTAAGTTATTACCAGAACATTGTTATGCTTGAATATGTTGTTAGTTGTTATACTCTTTCCGGATGCTAGCTCATACACCGGCCGTTTATGAAAAAATATTTTTCAAAAAATATTTTTAGGGTCTAAATTTAAATTTTGAGGAGATATGTAATTAATAATTAGTCATTGCACAAGTAGATCCATAACCAAAGTAAAAGATCTAAGGTAACTTTGAAATTAATTACTTAAGCGAGCAAAGCGAGAATTTCCATTTGACTCTGACGGAAAAAACAGTCACTGTTTCTTTAGTTTAGTTTTTTTGTTTTTTTGTTTGTATGTCTCGGCATAACGTTCGAACGGAGGCTCGGATCGAGTTGAAATTTGGACCATGCGCAAGCTTCGATCTGGATTAAATGCCATTAGTTTTGTGGCAAAATCGTTCAAAAAGTTAAAAAGTTACATTAAAGCTAATCGAAAGTTTTTTTTTAAAAATAAACGGCGACAAAATCTGAGGTGGCCATACCATTTAGAATGTTCGTCTGGTCACGAATATGTTAATATTATTTTGATCCGATAAGTAGTGTAGACGGAAATTACATTTTAACAAAAGTAACGTTACCATGGCAACGAAATGTCGCCCGAATTTTCTGGCCACTTAGTCCGTGGAACAAGCGTAAAAAAATTTCAAATCCGGAAACCAGCACCAAAAGTTAGGAGCAGGTAAACGACGTATTTAAGAATGTTATTTTCACGGGGGACACGCATAGTAGCAAATAAGTCACCTGTCATGGCGTCCACAAGATGGCCGCCAAAATAATTCTAAAAATTTCTGTAACTCAAGAAGTAATCATCAGATTTGGATAAACCAGGTATTGTTGTATTCGGTTTTTAATGCTCTACAACAATTGTCTTATGAAATTTTTCCGTAAATACAATAGTTTTAATTGTTTTTATACATTATTACAATGTATTGCAATTATAGCACTTTTGGTGTATATATACGTAGAATTCGCTACATTGTCATGAAATTTTCAGACTATACTAAAATAACGCCAATTAATCTAAAAAAATTGTCCCGAAACGAAATTCTTATAACATTTTGATTAATTAATTAATGAAATTATGCATTAATTAAATCCCAATTAAAAGTTTCTAATTCCCGTACCAAAGTCACGTAGTGTATCACAAAATAACAATATGACCACAATTCACCAAAAAATATTACTTTCAAAAATTTATTCCAATCACTTTCCTATTAATTAAATTAATTCAATGAATTAAAAATAATGACAATAATCTCAAATAATTTTGTAAAATTAACACAATGTGGTCAACCTTGCTACATTTTTAAGCTAGTTTAAAGACGAATAAATGTAATAAAAAATAATGAATTTAATAAATTAATCACCTAATTAATTTCATTTTAGTTAAATTATCCCACTTTTGACATATGTTATGTATACCTAAAACTCGATCGATCGTCATAAAAGTATACTACTTTACTGACATAATGCCAATGGATCCGAAATGTCATGTACCAAAACATAATTTCTATAAACTACCGATTTTTTAATAAATTAATGAAGGATTTCTTATATCTCAATATCTGTTGTTGCCACTCAATTAACACATACAAAATGCCAACAGAAGTATCAAATATAAACAATGCGAGTATAATTAAAAAAATTTATAGTCCCAAAATTTAGTTCATGCTACTTTCCCATTAGTTGAATTAATGAATGAAATAAATTAATTGATATAATCAACATGTGTTGTGTAAAATTAACACAGCCACACTGGGAACCATTTGAATGCTTATTTTACAGGAAAATTAATTTGTGGGAAATTCAATTAACAGAAAAGTAGCATGAACTTAATTTTGGGACTATTAGTTTTTTAAATTATACTTGAATTGTTTATATTTAATACTTCTGTTGGCATTTTGTATGTGTTAATTAAGTGACAACATCAATTATTGAGGTATAAGTAATTCTTAACTTAATTTCTTAATTAATCGGTATCACCATTGAGTGTAGATCCACCATTGAGTGTAGATTTCACAGTCCACAATGTTACAATTATTACAATGTATTAATTTATTTTATTTTCATAATTTTCTTTATTTACTTAATGTACATGATTACTCTGTAGTACTAGGATTACATTATCTGAAAGTTACCTTAGGCTATTCACCTTCTCCTCCGGGAGTCAAACATGTACAATGTGCCTGTCAAGATGAATAAAGTTATCTATCTGTCTATCTATCTATAGGAATTTTGTTTCTTGACATGACATTTTAAATTCATTGGCATTATGTCAGTAGAGTAGTATATTTTTATAACGATCGATCGAGTTTTAGGTATACATAACAATACATATGTCAAAAGTGGGATTATTTAACTAAAATGTAATACATTCGGTGATTTATTAATTTAATTAATTATTTTTTCATTACATTTAATTGTCTTAAAACTAGCTATAAAATGATACAAAGTTCGACCACATTGTGTTTATTTTACAAAATTAATTGATATTATTGTCATTATTTTTAATTCATTGAATTAATTGAATTAATAGGAAAGTGATTGGAATAAATTTCTGAAACTAATATTTTTTTGGTTCATTGTAGTCATATTGTTATTTTGTGATACACTACGTGACTTTGGTACGTAAATAAGAAACTTTTAATTGGGATTTAATTAATGGTTAATTGCATTTATTAATTAATCAAAAGTTTACAAGAATTTCGTTTTGGGACTTAAATTTTAGATTTATTGGCGTTATTTTAGTATAGTCTGAAAATTTTATGATAATTTAGAGTATTCTACGTATTAATAATTATATATATACCAAAAGTGCTATAATTGCAATACATTGTAATAATATATAAATATAATTAAAAATATTGTATTTACGGTAAAATTTCTGATTACATTTTTGTAGAGCATTAAAAACCGAATAAAACAAACAATAGTTTATCCAAATCTGATGATTACTTCTTGAGTTACAGAAATTTTGAATTATTTTGGCGGCCATCTTGTGGACGCCATGACAGGTGACTTATTTGATACCATGCGTGTCCCCCGTGAAAAAAAACATTCTAAACTATGTCTTTTACCTGCTCCTAAATTTTGGTGCTGGTTTCCGGATTTAAAATGTTTCTATAGTTTTAGCAGCTTGTTCCACGAACTAACTATTCACTGCCACAGAAGTAATCAAAATACTATCGAGGAAGCATTGTATTATTTGTAACCAAAGAGATAAAATAGTTTTCCTAAAGAAATGAAGTCAAGGTCCTCTAGATGGCGGTGGATTTTATCCACAAAATAAAGGTTTACCCACGGGTTTACCCAAATACCAAGGTATTTTAAAAAAAATTAAAAAAGTATTTATTATTAAGCGAGCGAAGCGAGCGTTACCATTTGACTCTGCCGGAAAAATAGTCACTGGTTTTGTTTTGTTTTGTTTTTTTTGTTTTTTTGTTTTGTTTGTTTGTATGTTTCGCCATAACGTTCGAACGGAGGCTCGGATCGAGTTGAAATTTGGTACATCCGCAAGCTTTGTTCTCGATTGAATGCCATTAGTTTTGTGGCAAAATCGTTCAAAAAGTTAAAAAATTACTTTAAAGTTAATCGATTTTTTTTTCAAACTTAACGGCGACAAAATCTGAGATGGCCAAATCATTTAGAATGTCCGTCCGGTCATGAATATGTTAATTTAATTTTGGTCCGATAAGTAGTGTAGATGGAAATTACATTATAACAAAGTCCTGTTACCATGGCAACGGAAAGTCGCTCAGCTTTTTTGGCTCATGAAAGCGGTTGAACGGAGGTTCGGATCGAGTTGAAATTTGGACCATCCGCAAGCTTCGATCTGGATTGAATGCCATTAGTTTTGTGGCAAAATCGTTCAAAAAGTTACAAAGTTACATTGAAGGTAATCGAAATATTTTTTAAAAATAAACGGCTACAAAATCTGAGGTGGCCAAATCATTTAGAATGTCTGTCCGGTCCCGAATATGTTAATTTTATTTTGATCCGATAAGTAGTGTTGATGGAAATAACATTAAAACAAAGTACCGTTACCATGGCAGTGGAAAGTCGCGCAGCTTTTTTGGCTCATGATAGCGGTCGAACGGAGGTTTGGATCGAGTTGAAATTTGGACCATCCGCAAGCTTCGATCTGGATTGAATGCCATTAGTTTTGTGGCAAAATCGTTCAAAATGTTAAAAAGTTACATTAAAGTTAATCGAAAGTTTTTTTTTAAAAACTAAACGGCGACAAAATCTGAGGTAGCCAAATCATTTAGTATGTCCGTCCGATCACGAATGTAGTCGAGGTGTAGTCTGCTTTGGTAAATCTTCAATTGGAATCCTTTCTTGCTACGGACTTGCGTACGCTTCCTTAGTTTAAACATGCTCATTCATGTGACAAGAATGGGCACTGATAACTCTACTGTTAAATGCGTCAAAACAAAAATAACTAGCTCATGTGACAAGAAACGTCTTGTTGTTGCAGTGCTGCCGCAACGGCAGCACTGCAACAACTAGGCTCATTTCGTACTGCGTTTTCCTCTTGGTTTTGTATGTGTGTACCGCTTGACGACGCGCCCGAGACTGAATGAACAAAGGCATGAAAGAAGAGCAAACGGTCGAAATTCAAACAGGATGCCTCCCCCCTCTCTCCACACTCGATATTCTTTTATTCTCTCTTGCCAGTGGGCGGAGAAGTATAATATAGGCATCTATTTCTCTATCTCTCTCTCTCTCCCACAGCAGCATAATTGGGATGCACTCACACTCCCGCACTCCCACACATGCAAACTCACATAGGCCTACTTGCAAGCACACTTATTGTTTTATATTATTTTATAAATGCATTTTTAATAAATTTATTGTTGTGCACTGTTATAACAAAAGTGGTTTGACTACTGTGATTGGGGCTCTGTCCTTCTCTTGCAACATATAACGCATTTTTGTGTGTGTTAAGATAAATAATAATACATAAAGTGTGTACAGGACATTTTATATTATCCAAACTAAAGCCTGGGGAGAGCCTTAATCGGGCCTTTTACGTACTTTTAAGGAGCTCCTATAAAGGATGGACTTAGGCTGGACTTTTTACGTAATTTTAGGAGCTCCTTAAAATGATGCAAAAGTCTTTAAATAGGAGTTCCCATTTAAACGTTAATTCTGTTCATGACATTGAAGGTAGAACATGAAAAGGGTATGTATACTTTGGATATAAAGTTTCTATACAAACTGAAGTGAATAGAGAGCCTTAAAAGGAGGACTTATTTGGACGTACTCAGGCGGGCATTTCTACGTACTTTTTAGGAGCTCCTAAAAGGATGCAAAAAGTCTCTAAAAGGATTTTCTATTTAAACGTAATTCTGTTCATGATTTAATGGAATAACAAAAAAATCATGTTTTTGTTATGAAACACAAAGCCAAAGTAAAATTAAGCATCCTCTTGCTCGCAACAAACAGAGCCTAAAAAAGATGTAAAAAAGATGAACTTTATTCATCCCGTTAAGGAGGGTCTAATAAGGATGTACTTACTCTGTTCGTTTTACGTATTTTTAAGGAGGTCCTATAAAGGACGCAATAAGTCTTTTAAAAGGAGGGACTTAGGAAGGACTGTGTTTACTGGGATAGCGACTGTATATTTGAACGGAACTAAAATGGATACCTTGATATATGTTAAATTTATAAAAATTGGCATGGAACTAACCATAATTGCAGAAAGAATATAGTTATTGAAGATGAGTCTGTTCTGATTAGCACATGTAACATAGAATGCTATTTTCACGTAGACCCTGTAAAAAAGTAAGTCCAGAAACATATCATGCTCATGCAGAATTTGGCATAACATAATATATGCTTCGAATGTGTGCCTTAACTACACAATTAACGTGTTGTTTGGAAGGGCGTAAGGGAAAGTCATCTATGTAGACAATATTCACTCTCCTCCATAGCTTTTAGCACTGAATTAACATTTTTACTCAATATCTGCTAGAAACTTTGAAATCTGACATTAAAGTTTTTTTTTTATTGGGCACGTTCGATTTTACGAAGTCACTACACAGATAGCAGAACTAAGTGTTAGTAGTTTATTATCGCATATTTTTGTTGTTATTGTTATTCTTTGTTTGTTTTGGCATTTACAGACTAAGTTAGCTACCCAGATCCATAAACAGTCATATTTAAATTCAATCTGACACTAATTTGTTTAAATTTTCCCCATTTAACCACTAAATGATAAAAAAGTCACATATGTGTACCTGTACATACAGCATTGGTTCCCACGGCTGCAAGTAAGCATTTCGGAACAATAACGTACAAGTCATATAAAATCGTAATTGTATTTTTTTTTTACCAAATATCGTTATGTAGTCGCCCTCAGTGAATATATCGTGGAATCTGATGTAAGCTACATACTTGTATGGCTCTGCGCTCACGTTGGCAGCGGCGAACATTGCCGAGAGAACCCGAGCCTCTTCTTTGGAGTTGAGTGCTGCCAGGTGGCCACCCTCTTCGATGCACACCTTCCTGGCTTGATCCCAGGAGGGTGCTAGCTCGCCATGGAACTTGTAATAGTTGAGACCCAGTAGCTGGTGGTAGCCGTCTGGGGACACGATCTGTAAAGCAAGGAATACATTGTGTGTCTGTGACATTTCAGGAAAAGTGCGGTAACTTTTACCATCGAAAATAAGTAAGATTTAAGGATATCAAATTTTGATTCAAGATCTATAATATTTAGTAAACCAGCATGTATGCAATCTCTGTAATTTTTATTTTTGTAATTTTATGTACGATTCAGGAGGGTTTTGCTCCACTTGAGTTTTGCTCGGAAGTCAACGAACATTGGAACATGCATAAGTCTAAAGCAGTGCACTATTTTCGCGATATGGAAGTTGTCAATTTCAAAATATAATTTATTTCGTTGACAAACTGTTGGTAACGCCTGTGCACGGAATTATATTCATAGATTTTTTCCGAAAAGAACGTCGTGAAAAGACTCGATATTGGTCACTATTATCCAGACCAATGCCACAAAAGAACCAAAGGGTTTGACCAATCTTGGCACGCGCCATGCTTCCTTCGTAGCATACAGGGTAGCCAAGGTTAAAAATTAATATGCAATCATAGAAACTAACAATTATTTAAGACATTTAACTTACCAATACAGGGAGCAGATAATTTTCATCAGAGTCGATATTCGTGTCGCTATCACGCATTTCAATACTTAAGGTGTTATTGTTCATATCATCATCTGCTTTAATGTTAATCGGTTTTATTTTTTCACATGTTTTTTTACACCGGATGCGTTAGTCATAAAAAGTTTTGCACTCATTTTTCGTTTTCGAAGTATAAGTGGGGATGGAGGATTCAACTATTCTTATTCTTGCTTCCTTTGATGACCGCGTATTTTCATTATTGTTGTTGCATTTGGGTTACTTGCTATTTAGGATAAATATAATTTGTAATAATAGAAAACGTTTAGTTCCGCAAAATAGTAGGGTGTAACATTAAACAAATTATCACCTCCTTTGCTTTCCCACAAATTTTTGTGTTAGATAATTAACCAAGATGTGTTTTACCACCATCAATATTTTAGAAAATAAATATGTGGAAGTTTTAATTTTGCCTTAAGTCTTTAAAACAAATAACATATTAGGCCTACTCATGCAGTATTTATGTATAAATTTTAAAATCAAAACTAATATTTAAAGAACTATTACATATGTATTTTGTATTTATATTAAATGGGGTCAGGTTGTAAAGCAAATTTGGCAACAGCGATGCGGCGGGCCAAATGGCGAGAGCCGTACAAAGAGAGGGGTCCAGAATGCCATGTTTTTTCATTCCCTGCACAGTCAATGAAAATGACTTGTGGTATTTTTAGCAGGCTTTATCAACTATTGTTAATGTTTGAATTCTCGTTGTTGGTATACAGGTGCTGGTATTTATAGTATTTTTTCAAAGTTGGGGTTTTGACTTAGCCTTCTGACCTTTTTGGAACCAAGGCAAAAAAATTTTGTATTATTTTCATTTCCGGGTATCGGTATCGATCCGATAATATCCTGAATTATATATATTTTATGTATATGTATATTTTGCAAAATCTTAAACTTTCACGGTTGCTAATGTGAGTAGTATTGTACCTACGGGTAAAACCGTGTCTCGTTTTTTTTGGTTCACCGACCAAAGTTTCTGCTCCAAATCAGGAGCCATCTCAGGTCCTTCCTCTTTTGGGCGTCGACCTCGTACTGAACGTTGTCCCACCTCTACAATGCGTGTCTGCTGCCGCGTCCGGGCTCTCGTGCTCTCCGGCGAAATTAGGTGGGGGGGGCGGCTGGTCCCTCTACATTCTCCTGGAGAAGGTACGAGGCGGCGAGGTCGTATTGTGTAACAGTGTTGCAGACACGCATTGTAGAGGTGGACAACGCTTCAGTGCGAGGTCGACGACCAAAGAAAATGGACCCTGATGATGGCTCCTGAATTTGAGCCGAAACGTTGGTCGGTGAACCAAAAAACGAGACACGGTTTTACCCTTAAGTACAATACTACTCATATGTATATATTTATATATATTTAATCCTCACGTGTTACGCAATAAACTAGCCTCAATCGTCATACAAAGTCCATGGAAACTAATTACGGTACAATATTAGCATGGAAAAATTTGTCCAGAAGATAATTTATTTCACAAGTTTGGAATTATTACCCAGATGATAAAAAAAAAAAACAATAGCAGAACACCGCAATACATCCGTACACAAGCAAGGACTCGGATATGGGCTCCAGGGAGAGTTGGAAGCAACAACTTTCAAGACCCTCGTCTAAGTGTATGATTACGCCACTAACTAAATATTATAATGTTGAATCGTTCTCTTGAACTGCATTGTTTCTATATTAGATTCTCCCATTAACGATCGCAGATCCAGTTTTTATAAATTATAAACAACTTTGCAATGGGATTGAACTTCCTTGAAATTACATCATACAAAATATACGAGATTTGGCAACGTTTAGCTTTTAGAACGACTATTTTTCAATTTTACTTATAGTTATTATTATTAACTCACCCCTGATGCAATATACGTGAAAGCCAAGCTGAAAATCAGCACACATAAAGAAGCGACCGACATCATCAGAATGAGAGTATTACTATCATTAACTATAGAACTGTTTCTTTCAATGTACTTTAGAACGCACTTATATTCAGACGTTATCATCTCTGTCAAATTAAGATGGATTACAACAAAGAGTCGTTGGTGAAGTGTGTTATGATGTAGTGGGGTCTATAAGCCTAACAATCGTGCAAATCGTGAAGAAAGCATAACATTTTTTGAATTTACTAATATGACCACAAGGAATCCAAAAATCGATGGCCCCAAGTTAAGTTCCCGTAACTTTCTTATTAATTGAATTAATAAAATTAATTGATTAATTAACCAACAAAAAAATTTTAAAGGAGACAACACAGTCGACATTGGTATCAAATGTAAGCTTTTTTTTACGGAGAATGAATAAATGAAAAAATATTTAAAAATTTATTAATTAATCATCTAATTAATTGAATTTTAGTAATATTTTACCACTTTCGATTTATGTATAATTATGTAAATTATTTACACCTAAAATTCTACCGATTGTTATACAATTTCACCCCTTTACTAACATAATGCTAATAAATCCAAATTTTGATGGCTCCAAACGAAATTCCTGCAACTTCCAGATTAATGGATTAATGAAATTAATAATTAGTTTTATATTAGTTAAGTGTTTGACATTCACAAACCCAGTCAACTGATGTATAAAATAATAAAAGAACAAGCATAATAAAAGAGAAAAGTGATGGCCCCAAGGTCGGGTTCTTATCACTTTCCCATTAATTCAATTAATTCAATTAACGGCAATTAATCACAAATATTACAAAATTAATGTACAAAATAAACACAGCATAGTCGACTTGGGTATCAATGAAAGCTTATTTCACGAGTAAATAATGTGGAAAAAATATTTTTCATTTATTAATTAATCATCCAATTAATTACATTTTAGTAAAATTATACCACTTTTGACTTTTGTATAGTTATGTTTCCAAAAACTTTACGATTGTCATAAATTTCACCACTTTAATAACATAAATGCCAATAAAACCCAAAATTTTGATGGCCTTAACGAAATTCCTGCAACTCCCAGATTAATGGTTTAAATGAAATTGAGAATGAGCTAGATACCCTTAAAATTGTCTTAACGTTCAATTTTTGCGCTACGATTGAAAATTGTAGTATTAAAAAAACAATATGACTAAATAAACCTAAAAAAATGATGGTCCAAACTAAATTCCACTTAATTTTTATTAATTGAATTAATGGAATTAATTAATTTATTAATCATCTAATTAATTACAATCTAGTAAAATTTTACCACTTTGGTTATGTATAGATATCAAAAACACTACCGATTGTCATAAAATCTTACCACTTTACTTACACGATGTCAATAAAATAAAATAAAATAATTATAGCACCAAACGAAATTCTTGTAACTTACATTTTATTAAATAAATGAAATTAAGAATTAGCTAGTTCACGTGCCACAGTCAACTGGTGTATTAAAAAATAGCCAATTGTATGGTAATTAAGAACATTGACAGAATTTTATAAAGGCATATGTTTATTAATATGCTATCCGTTAATTACATTAAATTAAATTGTAATTAATTGTGTAATATTCTTAATTACCATACAATTAGCTTTTATTTAATACACCAGTTGACTGTGGCACGTGAACTAGCTCATTCTTAATTTCATTTATTTAATAAAATGTAAGTTACAAGAATTTCGTTTGGTGCTATAATTATTTTATTTTATTTTATTGACATCGTGTAAGTAAAGTGGTAAGATTTTATGACAAACGGTAGAGTTTTTGATACCTATACATAACCAAAGTGGTAAAATTTTACTAGATTGTAATTAATTAGATGATTAATAAATTTATTAGATGATTAATCAATTTTAAATAAAAATATTTTTTCACATTTTAATTATTCATAAAAAAAGCTTTCATTTAGTACCCAAGTCCCACTATGTTGTTTATCATTTACACATTTGATTGAAATAAAAATAATTAATTCCATTAATTTAATTAATAATAAATTTAAATGGAATTCAGTTTGGGAAACCCATCATTATTTAGGTTTATTTAGATCATATTGTTTTTAATACTACCAATTGTCAATCGTAGCGCATAATTGAACGTTAAGACAATTTTAAGGGTATCCCAGCTCATTCTCAATTTCATTAATCCATTAATCTGGGAGTTGCAGGAATTTCGTTTGCGGCCATCAAAATTTGGATATATTGACATCATTATGTTAGTAAAGTGGTGAAATTTTATGACAATCGGTAAAGTTTTTGGAATACATAACTATACAAAAGTCAAAAGTGGTATAATTTTACAAAATGTAATTAATTTGGGTGATTAATTAATAAATGAAAAATATTTTTTCACACATTATTTACTCGTGAAATAAGCTTTCATTTGATACCCAAGTCGACTATGCTGTGTTTTTTTTGTACATTAATTTTGTAATTTTTGTGATTAATTGCCGGTTAATTGAATTTATTGAATTAATGGGAAAGTGATAGAACCCGACCTTGGGCCATCACTTTTTTCTTTTATTATGCTTGTTCTGTTATTATTTGATACATCAGTTGACTGTGGTTTGTGAATGTCAAACATTTAACTGGTATTAATCTAATTATTAATTTCATTAATCCATTAATCTGAGAGTTGAAGGAATTTTGTTTGGGGCCATCAAAATTTGGATTTATTGGCATTATGTTAGTAAAGGGGTGAAATTGTATGACAATCGGTAGAATTTTAGGTGTACATAATTATACATAAATCGAAAGTGGTAAAATATTACTAAAATTCAATTATTTAGATGATTAATTAATAAATTTTTAAATATTTTTTCATTTATTCATTCTCCGTAAAATAAGCTTTCATTTAATACCAATGTCGACTGTGTTGTCTCCTTTAAAAAATTTTTGTTAATTAATTAATCAATTAATTTTATTAATTCAATTAATAAGAAAGTTACAGGAACTCAACTTGGGGCCATCGATTTTTGGATTCCTTGTGGTCATATTAGTAAATTCACAAATTTTTATGCTTTCTTCACGATTTGCACGATTGTTATATATATTGGAGCTTACAGACCCCACTATATTCACTATTGTCTGTCTATCTGAGAATCTATTCTGCACATCAATTAATAATATGATCAATCACGTGTTCACTCAAAAGATGGTCTACGTTCGCCTTACTAGGCATATCTCTGTTTAACCATAATGAGATGCTAAGGAGGGTTATGAAATTGTCCTTAACCCTACACGGGCCGACCTGTCCCGTCACGGGACTGGTAAAAATGCCTTAAAACTAAACTAGGAAAACGCTAAAGTCCCGTCGCGTTGATGGATGAGCTTTTTGTAAGTTTTTTAGTTTGATTGGGATCTATTTACTTAACAAGTGCCTTTTGAACGCATTGTTGGTGATTGTTGTCAAGTTTCTATTGTTACTTGTAAATTGTTATTATAAACTTAAAAAAACTCATATTAAAACCTTTATTCTATGAATTCTGGCCATATTTTTCAACTTTTTCTTTCCAAAAGCACTACATTACCATTACCTTAATGTTCATGTGAAATATGAACGTTGTTGCCCGACCCGTTTGGTCAGAATCGGCCCAAATGGCACGAAAATATCGCACTAAAAATCGAAAAAAGTCGTAAAAGTACAATATTCATGAGAAATATTTTTTCGATTGTACCCAAAAACAATACACCTCTAAGTTTAGAGATTTCGAAAGTCCCCTCGAATTTTCATTAAGATTAGATATGCCGTTGTCAGGTAGAGAGTTAACAGACAGAAAAAAAAAAAAAAAACAAACAAACGAAAAAAACACCCGAGCTAAATTTTTTGGGGGTCAGTGAAATTGAAGTCTTCGCTTCGCTCATCCAACTAACTATACTTTATTGTCGGATTATCGAAAAAATTACGAAAATAAAATAATCTGTTATTGTGTCACGGCCTTCAAATCTCGGTTTATTTATTTATTTTTTATTCTTTAAAAAAAACTGATTGTTAAACTCTCTCTCTCTGGCTGTGAATGAGTTGAGAAATGTTTTAAAATTTATATCTTGTCAAATGAAGTTTATTTCATGTTCTACTTAGTGTTGAGTGATAAAATTTTGTCCAAAATGTAAAGATTTGTTCGATGAAGCGGTGATATTGTTATCTAAACTTTTGATTATAAGGTAAGAGATTAAAGTGATATTCAAACATTTTAATTTGAGAAAAAATATCATGTGAAATAAAACAAAAGTTTAAAACACAAGAATGTGTCAAGGCTTCTCAGATTTGTGAAGAGGCAAGGTCGTCTCATGAGAAGAGGCATGTAGAACATTATGTAGTGTCTCCGGGAAACTTTAGATATCGGCCAGTTATCAAATAAGTTTTCACATATATAAACATTCTAGTCACAGTGCCGTAAGATATTTCCATTCAAACGTGGTTTATTTTCTATCTTAAACGCCCTTACTCTACTTATGTAATAATTTTAATAGTCGTGTTACCTACCACTATAACATCACTGAACGAAGCAGATCATGGCCGGCTCCAATACCAACCTTGAAGGCACAAAATACCCCAAAAATGTAAAAGACCTGGCAACTTTCTGCGTGTCAATGGAGGGCGACTTCAACAAACGGCTCGAAGACCTCCAAAAAACTACCCACTCACAACTAGAGGAACTAAAGAAACTACTGGTTTCGTCTAGATCAGATAACCTCAAATCAACGCCCACCTCCGACGATGAGAGTCAATCTGAAGCCGACGCCGTCGTCGCGGATGCTATACGTGAGCTGCAAAGTAAGCTTGACCAACAGATCGCTGCCGTTAAGGAGCGTATTATTAAGGATCTGGAAGCCGTGCGTCGCGACGTTCGCCGTATAGACCAAGTCACAATCGCCCACGGAGACATGATCGACGACTGCGAGAAATTTACAGCCGTCGCAACTGCCTCCTCATACACGGCGTCCCTGAGTCCCCGCGCGAGGATTTTGTTCGAGTCCGTACTCCCGCTTCTCGTCCACCCGCCTCCAGTACGAGCTGAGGAGGAGGCATCGATCGTTTGCCACCGCCTTGGACCCGTCAGCACACCACAGCGGAGGTCGTTGCTGAGGGCCGTCCGGGGCCCTATCATCGTGAAATTCACGCGCTACTACACCAGGGCGGACATATGGGGGCGCAAAGGAAGCTTGCCAAATCCATTTCCTCATCACCGAGTCTCTTACTCGAACCCGGGCGAGACTTCTAGGTCTTGCTAAGAGCATCGCGGGTCAAGCAACGTGTGGACCCGGGATGGACGGATCATCGTTCTGGGACGAAGCAACAAGAGGATTTACGTCAAAACGGGAACGGGACTTGGAGATGCTCACGACCTACGCAAACCCCAATCATCTGATGAAGCTAACCACGACACTTAATTCAAGAGATCCCAGCATAGAGACACTACCCAATGTATTTTCGTTCATCTATTGTTCAATGCAAATTTGGGAACTTTATTTATCGCTCCGTATTTCTATTTAGTTTTAATCTTACCTTCAATTAGTTTAAATTTTCCGTGTGTATGTGTTGGTGTGTGCATGAGAGCTTTGGATAAAAAAGAAGACAGCAGGAGACCATGGTGAGTTTTTTTTGCTTATTCAATCAACTTTGTCACAGGTGAGGGGCGACTATACTTATATCTTTTATATAATACCACCACATTCTTACCCTCTTCCTTGGAAAAAACTAGTGGTAACTTATGCTCCAAAACCCAAAAGTAAGTTGGCAAAACTGAAGACTCCTAAACAAAACCACCCAATCACTGCCTTTCGTAAATCCCTACTAACAGTAACACTTGACTCAACACTCTCCCCTCCCCCTTCTCCACTATTCAACCCCTAAACCGGCAGTCTTCTCAAGAAGCGCCTAGCTGGCCACCCGCGCGCTCTTCAGGTCATTCATCTAAATGCTAGCCCCCTTCTATCACACTGCCTCGACCTTCAGGCCGTTGTAGAGGATAGTAGCCACACGCTATTCTGATCAGTGAGTCGGGGCAAAACCTACCCTCAACTCTTCACTGGCAAGACTAGAGGGGTACAGGCTGATCAGAAACGTTTCGCACTAAACGTCGCGGGGGAGGGGTATGTGGCTTTACATCCGTGATGATGTGAAAAGTAAAATTCTTTTAAATCACCCAACGAGTATTGTTCCCGGCCGGAATACATGTTTTTTAAAAATTTAAAAATTTTTCAAATCACTCTATATTTATAGCAGTTGTCTACCGTCCTCCAAAAATTGGGTTTCTCACAGACTTTGAAAGTTCCCCTCTTACAATTCATTCCCCATTATGAGCACGTAATTGTAAGGGGTGACTTTAATACCAACCTACTAGCTTTTAATCACACAGATACAAAGCAACTTACACCATATTCAAATCATGAAACCTAACTATATTACGCTAGAACCAACCCATCATACCTCCACCTCGCATACATGGATTGACCTTATAATGACGTCAAACCGTGATAAAGTTTTAAAAATTCACGGTCAACTCTCTGTACCAGGCATATCAGCTCACGACTTATTATATTTACAATTTTCCCCATCCGTACGCCGAAACAAAAACCAAAACTTATTTCACGACGAGCACTAAAACTCATAGATGTTGACGAATTTAGAACCGATTCTATTTCTTTACCTTGGGACTCATTAATAAACCCTGCCCACATTGACGAAAAGTTTTCAGCATTTAATTCTATGATTATTAACCTGTATGATAAACACGCACCATTAAAAGCCCGTCAGAGTCACTAAACCACCTTCGCCATGGCTCCAATGCTGAGATAAGAAACCAAATGGCCAGGAGGGACGGGGCATTCAACAAATTCAAATCAAGCCACGACCCTGAGCATGAAAAAGAATACCGACACTTAAGAAACAAAACTAATCAAATGATAAGGACCGCAAAAAGGGCGTCACCCCTATACTTTACTGGACCCAAATATGCCTATGAAAAAACATGGCAACACCTGTCCCATATGGGCATAGGCCCAAAAAAAAGGAGGACGAGGCTCTTATCGAAATTCCCCTCGACAACCTTAACAATTATTTTAAAAACTCCGCCCACAAACATTAACCCCCTTCTTAAAGATAAGCATGTTTTGAGCATAAAAAAACAATCTACTACACCACGTATGATCAATTTTAATTTCAAACCGTGACACCAAAAATGGGAATTAACGCATTAAACGAATAAAATCGAATGCTGAAGGCGTAGATCTAATCCCCATAAAACTGATTCAAAACATGATCAAACTGTCTCCAATTTTAATCGAACCTATTTTCTTACCTCTTTAACTTCTCACTAACACATCACTCTTACCCTGACATCTGGAAACAGGCACTTGTTCGTCCCTCTACCAAAGAACCAAATCCCAGCACTGTTCGTGACTACCCTCCAATCAGTATCCTACCATCTCTCTCTAAGGCGCTCGAGTATATTGTTCACACTCAAATAACTGATTTTCTAACAGAGAACAATAAACTAGACCAGTACCAATCAGGATTCCGTTCCCAAACATAGTACGTGCACAGCGCTTATCAAAGTAACTGACGATATACGAACAAAAATGGACGTCGACAACTTACACTTCTGACTTTACTTGACTTTAGCAAAGCATTTGACTCAGTTTTACTTTGATATACTAATGACTAAACTTGAATCTATAAACTTTTCCCGCCCAACCCTTCAGTGGATGCATTCTTACCTCAGTGGAAGACAGCAATGTATAGTATCGGGTAATAATAAAACTGAATGGATGCCACTTAAGAATGGGGGCCTCAAGGCAGTGTACTAGGGCCATTATTATTCTCACTCTTTATTAATGCATATCGAAATCGCTCAATATTGTTATCACCATCTTTATGCCGACGACCTTCAAATTTATCTTCATTCCTCCCCTCTCGCAATTACCAAGCCATTCAAATGATGAACGAGGATTTGCAATCTTTTCATGCTTGGGCGACCAAAAATTGGTTTGACTATAAATCCCATAAATCTCAATCTATGATTCTAGGTTATCACAAACTGCTAGCAAAAATAGACCGCACAAAAATCAACCCCGTTACCTTAAACGGCACGACTATACCTTTCAGCGTCATTTTAGAACTTGGGACTGTTTATGACAGATGACCCTGACCTGGACCGAACATATCAAACACGTGTGTCAGAAAACCCACGCATCTTTACACTCTTTAAACCGTTTAAAAAACTTCCCCCAAAAAAATTAAAAACAATGCTCGTACAAAGCCTCGTCATGCCTCATTTTGATTATTGCGACGTTGTGTACAATGACCTTACTGAAGACCTCTCTATTCGTCCTTCAGAGAGCTCAAAATGCCCGTGTTTCGTTTTTATCTTTGGTATAAAAAAATATGAATCATATTACCCCTGAATTCAAAATCTTGCGTGGATTCGTCTAAATGACCGTAAAATCTACACTCGATTTGCCTTGTTCATCGTCTGCTCTCAACATCAACACCTTCGTCCTAGCATCTAATTTTCAATACCTATTCTCAAACCACACCTTCAACACTAGATCTAGATCAGGTACTCAGTTAACATTTCCAACCCATAGAAACCCAAACTTCTTGACCACTCTTTTACAATAAACGCTATTCGAGTCTGGGAAAACTCTCCCAACGAGCATCAGGGATGTTTACGGAATTAGTTACGACACTTTCAAGCATAAAGTACATCAACATTACTTGAGTAATTATAATTAATTAACAGCTATAAACATCAGTCGCTACAGCCTTTGTTAAATTAATGATTTAGTAATGCTACCACAACCTGCTCCTGCTCACCTGTATTTCTGCACACAATGTCTGAAGCTATATTAATTTTGTACTTTTGTGTGAATGGATGAATGAATGTTTTTTTAAACTATTGCAGATTTGCATAAATCGATTCAAATTCATAATTTGAATAACATTAATATACACATAGAAAATTTTAACTTTGCAATAATGCTACCATAATGTATTTAATTTATTTATTTCAATATTTTATATAATTTATATAATGTTCTCTTCATTATCAAATGTATTATTATTATTATTAGTATTAGGTTGGATGGAAGATAAGGCTTCACTAGCCTTAATCCCGCCTTACAATAAAGACCCTTATCTATCTATCTATCTATCTATCTATTTATCAAGGAACTCGATAAATCTAATTATAATATTATAGATGCAGAAACACCAATAAACTATAATGAAATAAAGTTTAAAATAGTAACGTGACAACACCAATGCATTAATAACACAATCATTTTGATTACAAATTTCAAATGGATATTGAATGAAATCAATTTCCAAATATAAAAAAGAAAACGGAAATGGAAGAAAAAAGACAGGAAAGAAAAGAAAAGAGAAGGGAAGAAATGTTTAAGATGGGCATTAAATTATTATTATTGACTCTCGCTTTTTCCAACCTTCACTTTGGTGGAGGTGCCGAGTGCATAAATAAAAAAATTAGGGCTAGCATCGCCCACATGGTAGTATAAGGAAGTTCAAGGTTAGGAAGTAACTTACAATTATAATTTATTTGTAACATTTTATTTTTGATAACATTAAAAAGCGTGGTATCGCCATGTGTAAATGGAAAGCGAAATCTGATAAAAATGGCCAAGCAGCAGGCTATATGAAAACAATGACAGAATAGTGACAAAATGTTCTAAACAGCTCAGACTGGAATGTGTTACAAAACAAAGTGGTGGCAGCGGAACAAAAATCTATCTTCCAAGCATGCTGACCCATCTAATTAAGCGGGGAGCGCCCTATTATACTCGCTCGCAGATGAAGGGCAAGGAATAGACGCACGATACGTCTCCAAGTCCATCGTTATTATGGTAGATTACACCGCAGTCTTCATCCCAAACAGTCGAATGGTCCGAGGGCTCGAATCCGGCCCAGCGTACGAACCCGGTAGAGCTCAGAGGATCACCTAAAAGAAAACCGTTAACTGATTAAGAGAAAGAAGTCGCATTTTGTTATGCGATTTTATATCTCAACCATATCGTATTCATTATTTTGCTCATTTTAAAATTGTTTAAGTATTAATCTCTGAGATCGTGGTTTGAGCAGCTCGGAATTAGGTTACAATAATATAATAATCTCGAACGACAGTATAGGCTCAAGCGTAGTTCGCAAGACTCGAATGCCCAGTTTGAATCCCATCGATAGGTTTTCCGCAGTGGTTAATGCGAATGAAAGTAAGCCTTGTTTCGCCTTATATTCGGTAAATACAAAAGGGAAATATGCTTTTATGAAAATTTTACTCTATTTAACCCTCTGTTATTTATCAATTGCAATCGTTTTACTCCATAAATGGTTAAAAAAGAGCTTAATCCTAAAATTAATTCGTTTTTGATTTTTACTTCCATTTGTAGTAACTACTACTTTGTACCATACATACATACATACATACATACATACATACATACATACATACATACATAGATACATACATACATACATACATACATACATACATACATACATACATACATACATACATACATACATACATACATACATACATACATACATACATACATACATACATACATACTACATACATACATACATACATACATACATACATACATACATACATACATACATACATACATACATACATCAACTTGGTGCAAACCTATAAGGCCGCGATAGCCGCGCCCTAAAAACTGATCAAACAACGGCTTTTATCTTCCACTGAGGAGTGTATAGAAACTCTTATCAACCTAAAACTAACACACCATAAACATTTTACACATTAAATAACTATAACTCAAATTTATAACTTTATATTATCACAATTCACTAAACACAATAAATAATTTACACAAAAGACGACGACTACAGGACTTGACGTCGACTATATGACAACTAAATGACCCCATGCTTACTTAATTACGTAACAAACTAAAACAATAAAGAGTTATAGACTCGTAGCTAGCTGATAAAAAATCAGAACCATAATAACAATGTAATAACATGAAATTTTAATATCTTAACCATTGTTACTTAATTGATTCAATTATATGATTATACTTTGTGTAGTGTGATGTAATGCTACAAGCTAGATACCATATTCATTTATCAGACTAGAGGAGAATACTATTATATTAAGTCAATATTCTATTATACCTATTAAAATTGTTTCATAACATTCTAATGTTTTTTTATAGTTTAAGTAGTATTTTCAATATAATGATTGAGACTCGATTTAAGATACCTCTACCCACGTTCAAGCTCCAGTTGTACTTCTGTGGGTAGCGGTATCTGCATAACTGTTCACGTTAAAAGCTTCGGCTGACCGAATTATTAAATAATAATAATAATAATAATAATAATAATAATAATAATAATAATAATAATAATAATAATAATAATAATAATAATAATAATAATAATAATAATAATAATAATAATAATAATAATAATAATAATAATAATAATAATAATAATAATACTTTCTTCCATAACCTTACATATTTCATACATTCGACCTTCCACAAACTGCGCATGCAGCTAATAATAATAATAACAATAATAATAATAATAATAATAATATAATAATAATAAAAATAATAAATAAAAAACAAATCCGCGGAGAATTAACCCCTTAGCTTACAGCTTACAGCCGAAAGGATTTCAACGATGTTTAGGCACATTTTGGTATCACCGAATGGGTTATCGGATCTGGGTGATTTTTTTTGGTAGGTCATGGACCACATATCAGGTCATACACCGAGTTTCAAGGTTGTGAATCTTTCGGGGCGGCGTGTACAGATAAATGAAATCCCCAAAACTCGGGTAGCTCTATACAGAGCGGAGTTTATCACCGCCAAAGCACAGTCGCGTGGCGCTTGGCTGCGCGCGAACGACCGTCGCCCTAGATTATTGCATAGTTTTGTTGTTTATTGTTATCCATTTTTGTATTGTCATTTACAGACTTGGTTAGATTCCCAGAAGTACAAACAGTCATATTTAAATTCAATTTGACATCATTCGTTTTAACAATCACCCCTTTACCCACTAATAGATTAAAAAAATCACATATTTGTACCTGCACCTACAGCATTGGTTTCTGCGGCAGCGCTGTAAGAAAGAAGCATTTCTGAAAAAATAACGTACGAGCCAAAAATAATCGTTATTGTGGTTTTTTACCATTGATTGTGATGAAGTCGCCTTCTGTGAATCTGTCGTGGAACCCGATGAATGCTACATAGTCTAATGCCGCGCCTGCGCTCACGTTGGCAGTAGCGAACATTCCCGAGACAAACCGAGCCTCATCTTCCGAGTTGAGTATTGCCAGGTGGCCACCCTCATCGACGCACACCAACATGGCTCGTTCCCAGGAGAGTGCTAGCTCGCCATGGAACTTGTAATAGCTGAGACCCAGTAGCTGGTGGTAGCCGTCTGGGGACACATTCTGTACACAAAGAATACATTCTTTGGTTTTATTTAGCATTTCGGGAAAAAGTGTGTCGTAACTCGGTCGTTTTGAAAATGATTTATTGAGGCTTTCACAATAATACCATAAAACTATTTTGATATTTTATATAGAATATTTATGAAAACCAGATGAATTTGATTTCTATCTTTTTTCTTGAAAACCACATTGTTAATTAAAATTGGGTTTCAAATAGGCGATACAAATTGTATAACCTGGTAGAAAACTTATGTATTTGCACACTCGCTGATTGATTATAATTATTATCATTAGTTTTTTATTTTATTATTATTATTATTATTATTATTATTATTATTATTATTATTATTATTATTATTATTATTAGTTTTTTGCTTCAATAAAAAAAAAAAAAAAATTTAGTATTATTAATATTATTATTATTATTATTATTATTATTATTATTAGGGATGGTTTCATAGGCTCGAAATTCCACCGTCTATAAATCCTCTTGTCTATAAAACCCGTATGCTCGAAAATATTATATTAAAAATAAATTCAATATATTAATTAATTTTTAAATATTTAAAAAATTAACCGTCCTTGCTACAAATCCCAATGTCTCGAAATGGCGGGAAAAGGAATATAAATTTAATTATTTTTAATTATTTTTAATTATTTTCAATTACTAATTCAACTGTATGCCGCTAGATAGGGCGGTGTGTGTAACAACGCACGGTTATCTCATAAGGGAGGGTCCGAACTCGTCTCATTGGTTGAAAATGTGACCAATAGAGCATGTTGAATCTAGAAATGAAACCTGATAATAAATATACTACATCGTCTATCAGCTTGGATCCTATAAGCATTATGTACGATTTGCTAGTCAATTGCGCTGCTGGGAGTGCATTTTGGTAGAGACCTAACATTTAAAGTCACGGATGTATATGTATATTTATTGCTTAACTTTGGTTTTATAGTAGGCGACTAAGACGTTGATAATATGTAAGTACTTTATAGACAGAAATTAAAAAAGTGACTACACCGGGGATCGAACCCGGGACCTTAGCAGTCCTGGCTATGCTCTTACCAACTGAGCTATGCAGCCACCAATTTAAAACTGTATAATGTTTTGGTCTGTTTTGTATATTGTTAATAACGTGTGTAACGTGTATCGCTCAGTTGGTAAGAGCATAACCAGGACTGCTAAGCTAAGGTCCCGGGTTCGATCACCGGTGTAGTCACTTTTTTTAATTTCTGTTTAAAGTACAAACATATCAATAATCAATGTCATAGTCGCCCACTATATAATCAGAGTTAAACATCATATACCCTGCCAACTCGGGTTAAAGAGATAGTTTGTATTTCTCCAGTTAATTTCGTATGTAGTTTAAAAGGCAGTCTAATCTGCCCTACAATCGTTATTAACAATGTACAAAACAGACCAAAAAATTAGACAGTTTTAAATTGGTGGCTGCATAGCTCAGTTGGTAAGAGCATAGCCCGGACAGCTAAGGTTCCGGGTTCGATCCCCGGTGTAGTCACTTTTTAATTTCTGTCCAAAATACTAACATATCAACGTCATTCGTTTCCCGTCATCTAGTTTATTCATACTTCGTGGACGTTTTTAAAATTTGATTGCTTCTCGAATAATGTGATTAAATAAATAATAAAATTAAATTATGGAATAATGTGGCTCCATGGTTAAATGATCCTAAATTCTTGCTTATACTTAATTATTTCCTGGGTGGACACAAAGGGAATCATTTGTATAGTTGAAATGCTTGACACAAAAATAATAATATGTATACCAGTCCCCTGTGTCAAATTACAGTACAAAAACCATATAATAAAAAACTAACTTCTAGATTACACTACAATTTTTGCTCTAGCGCCAAGTGCTCTGCATTAAATGGCCTTCCTGCCATGGTCGGCCAGGTCGGGTATTTGGCTACTTATTAAATTTAATTTAACCTTGGCTTTATAAGGCGACTTTGACGCTGTTGTGTTAGTATTTTAAACAGAAATTAAAAAAGTGACTACACCGGGGAACGAGCCCGGGACCGGCACTAACTTATGGTGTTCGTCGATACGAATCGAATGAATACGGCCCGAGCCCGATCATGCAGTAATTCTGGCCGTTATTGGATATTTATTATGTTAATTCCGAATATGCAAATGAACTTCTTGTTCTTACACTTTTTCGGACAAATTGCCTATTTTCATAACTATCCGTCAATAACGACCCTGTTACCTGGGACGTTCCTGGTATGGAAACAGATTGAAATTTTCTATTGGAATAAAAGTGTGCCTTATTGCACGAGTGTGTCCGGTTCGTCCCTTCAATTTTAGTCTGTTTTATTTCCCTATATTACACGCACAGTCAACCTAAGTTTGTGCTTGGTACAGAAATCGATATGTATTCATGCATACTTTACCACCCTCTCAATGACACAAATGTGAAATTTTGTAGTAAAAACATTTAAAACTTTGAGATACAAACATGAAAATTAAGTGGGAATTTATTTTTACGTATAATAGCTAACACAAGCTATTGGGAGGTTAGGTATTTTGGGTTCTGTAATTTATGTACAAAGCCCGATATTATTTTTTAGTTGACTCGTTTTTCAGCCAGTGTTTTCAACAATTTTCGCGCCAGTCATTTAAACTTGGAAAGTAAGCGGCTATAGCTTCACCTATACCCGAGGGGTAAGTGGAGTTGACGATTAGATAAATTCCGTCTGGTTTCTTATCCTTTGTCATGCTTCATGCTATTGTTTTATAAGGCGCGCTAACCGTTAAGTCAATATACGCCACTCTAGCTTAGGGAATGTAGATCTCATAAGCGTATATCACTACCCTTTTCAAAACATATTTAGCACTGTCATAAAACAAATAATTAAATATAACATATCATTTGCAAAATTTCTTAAAAGAATATAGTTATATATATGTGATGTGACTTTTTGTCTAGATTCGTGTGTATTCAGTGGATTAGGAAATAACATTATTTACTATGTGTGTCAGTGTATTTAGAGTATTCCTGGGTATCTTAATTGATATCTTGTATCCCACACATAACAAAATCTTGTAAAAATACAGCCAAACCTTACACACTCAAAAGAAATGAGATCTAAAAAAAGTGCCAAGCTCATCTACTTTTCCACATTTGCGCATTCTTAATTCATAAACGTACAGTGTCCCGTAACAACATCCTTGAAAAGCTTCGCAAAATAGAGATTGCAACTAAAAATTTAAACGTAATAGTTCATTCAAATTCTTTTTTTTCTAATTAATTTTAACGTAATGGTCGCGCGCGTTCGTCAATATGGCCGCTCGTTCGGGGGTAGTCTAGCAGACAGCATAGGCGCAATACATGTAATAACGTTGAAAACATTGTGTTTGAACGCATATTAAAAGTGGGTTTACGCTTGAAATGGAAGTAAATACACAGAGTTAGTATTCGAGCCATTATGGATTGGAGAAGGATCGCGGACATTTATTGAGGGAGAAGTAGTTTTTAATGCAAACCACATCATCTTTGTGGTTGCACAGGCAATGATGGCAAAACTATGAATGTGTGGCCTACAGTGATGTGACATGCTGTTGGTCAGCTGTATGAATGCGTAGAGGTGTGTTTTGGTTTTATTTAATAAAACCAAAATAACACGGCCAAATGGTTAAATAAAACCATATTCCCCTATTTGCTTTAAAAATAAGACAGGTAATTTCTATTCTTACTTTTTAGTCACTTTTCACTAAAAACTTGCCGATAAAAACAAGCTAAAACGAAAACAATACTTGCAATTATGAAAAATGATTTCTTTTGATTAAATAGTGCTAGTATTGTTTTTCCACTTTTTTTAACTTCTGCAGGAGCAATTACTAGGTGGTATATGCGAGATAAAAACTGGGGTGACTTATGCACGTATTATTGCAATTTACTATGGATTTTATTTTTAAGTAATACGATTGATTATATCACTGTATTGCAATGCGAGAAATGCGAAAATACAAAACAAAATAACACCACTTTTTACAATTTCTAAAACGAATTTAGGGGAAAAACATATACACCTCTATGAACGCGTATAGGGCCTACGGTCAGTTGCACTTTCGAAAAATGCATTGACAAACTATTTCACATCGTAATAATTAAGACGCCATTTGTGTTAGGTTTATGAAGTGCGATTCACTTCACATAACACTTTCCATACTTTTATTATCTTAGACGTAGAATTGCGTCCGCGACGAGGCCGAATGTAATGAAATCATTTGCTGAAAAACATATGTCTAAATAGAACGGTAAAAAAAACGACCGAACGTAGATTTGAACCGACAACCTTTCGCATAGAACTCAAACGCGCTACCACTTCGCCACAATGCACACTGATATGTAGAACAATTAGCCTATATGTTAATTGTTAGGTGGTATCGTCGATGACGGTACGACGAATAGTGCATAATTATTCGTAAGGCTGACCTTACGATTGATTTTATACTCAGTAATAAAAAAAAATCACAGCCTGTAAAAGCTCCGCTCAAAGTCATTTAAATTCACATTTAAATACTAACACTTGTGGCCACGGCGTAGGCCCATTAAAGTGTCCATCCCAGGCCAATTATTATAACAAGTGATGGCCTAAATTACAAATAGATGTATAGGTACCGAGTAGAACTACTGGGCCAAATATTTAGAACTGTCATAATGATATTATATTGGCGTATTTGAATTTTATGTATAGGATATTCCTAGTTTGACAGTGTCAGGACTCAGGACACCAGCTAGACACACCAAGTAGGTCAATCAAAAAGTTAATTTTACCACAAAAATTGTAAACGTTTTAATGTTACCCCACCTTTAAACGTTAAAATTACCAGAAAAATAACTTGCCGGTAGTATAAGCCTATTACTCAGCAGAACAATGCTGTTCGAGACCACGAAAGTGCAGACTGCAGACACACATGTGTTTATAGTGATTGGTTTCGCAATTAACAGCACACTTTTCACCCATTCCTCATTTTGTATCATTCGGAATTAAATGAAAGTATATATTATCTGTTTTCTTTGATGAGCAATGTGGCACCGAACATTATTTCTTTGCGTTAGGTCGGGATATATTTGAGAAACCCCTACCTCTTGCATGATGTTCCGCGATCAGTACCCCCGAAATAATAGTTCGCGGTTCGACCACTTGGCTGCGCTAGTGTTCCTTGTTTTCTCGATTCAAAATAAAACGATCGATACGTAGATTTAAATAGGTCCATTAACCTGTCCCCCCCCCCTCCCCACCAGAACATTTTGCATTAAAAACATGTTCATAATTTTGCACCAATTATGCACCATTTTGCATCCAAGTCCCGAATTTTGCACCTCAATACTTTTGGAGATACGGCCATCCAAAAAGGGGTGTGTGGCTAAATTAACGCTATCCCTCAATTGCGAATTTCAACTAAAAACCATGTGCATAACTTTGCACTATTTATGCACCTTTTTGCACCCTACTATTTTTATTTTTGCAACCCTCCCCATTCGCAAGAATTCGCAATACAAAATGGTGGAGCCAAGTTAATGGTGACTCCCTCAATTACTTAAAACCGTGCCCATATTTATGCACCAATTATGTACCTTTTTGCACCCTACTTTTTTTATTTTTGAACCCCTTCCAATTTGCAAGAATTAGAATTCCAAAGTGGGGAAGAAAAGTATAAATGCTTTTTCAAAATCATTTTGTAGAAGTGAAGCCGAGCTCTAAATTAGCAGCTTATTATGCACTCTTTAAATGACAAGTCCTGATATTTGCACCCCTAAACTGTAGAATCTACAAAGGGGTGAAGTATTTAATAAATAAACAAATAAGAATTCGATTTCTAAAGAAGGAACGTTTTTCAAAATCATGTAACAAAAGTCAAAATAGCTGGCCTGTAAATTAGCAGCTATGAATTTCCTCTCAAATTGCCAAGTCCTGATTATTGCACCACTAAACTGTAATATCTACAGTGGGGAGAAATATGAAATAAATTACTTTGGAAACCGTATTATTTTTGTTTATTTATTTTTATTTAACCCAACTGTAGATTCTACAGTTTATGGATGCAAAAATTTAGAACTGAGCTATTAAGAGAACGTTTAAAGCTTCTAATTAAGAGCCCAGTAATTTTGACTAATTTTATCTAAACTTGACGGTAATTATTTTAAAAAACGATCCTTCATTGGAATTCGAATTCTTATTTGATTATTTATTTCATACTCACCTCACTGTAGATTATACAGTTTAGGGGTGCAAAAATCAAGACTTGGCATTTTAAGAGTGCATAATTAGCTGCTAATTTAGAGCCTGGTTTTACTCACCCAAAATTATCTTGAAAGAAGCATTAACGGCTCCAAAATTTTGCGCAAAAATAAAAAAGGAGAGTGCAAAAGGTGCATAAATGGAGCATATATGGGCTAGGTTTTAAGTCCGATTTTGAAATTGGGGAAGCCAGCATTATCTTGGTTCCCTTTTGCTGAATTGCGAATTCTTGCGAATGGGGAGGGGTACAAAAATAAAAAAAGTAGGTTGTAAAAAGGTGCATAATTTATTAAAATTATGCGCATGGTTTCGAGTCGAAATTCGCGTAAGGGTGGGTCAGCGTAAACTAAGCCCCCCTTTTGAAATGGCCGTAAATCCGAAAGTATTGGGGTGCAAAATTCGGGACTTGGGTGCAAAATTATGAACATGTTTTTGATACGAAATGTTCTGGTTGGGGGACATGTTTACGGACCCGATTTAAATAAAGTTCAAAGTTTTAGTGACATTACAAAGCAATAACGTTATTACAAAATAGAATGAAGGTTAAAATAAATTGCATCAGTTCATCAGTTCCCTCGATCGAGCACGTAATATTCCCAGATGAGCACCGAAATTATGCAAGGGTCGTGAGAACATCTCAGGTAAATCACTCGAGAATGCTTAAGAGGTAAGAGAATTTAATATGGTCCTTGTATCTAAAGTCATTTGGCAGTGATGTCAGACGGTATTTTAAAAAAATTAATGAGTGAGAAAGGGTGTGGAGGGAAGTAAATATGACCTTGAGGCGCGTGTATTGGTGCTTCTCTTCCGTAGGATACGTATGGCTGCATGCTCACGGTGCACTTCGGTATAATTGTCGGACGGCTCGGCGAATACCAACGCAAACACTCAAGACACTGTTGTATGTCTTATCAATCAGCTTTAAACCCTAGGCTACCGGGTGTAACGGAATATGGTACACCCAGACCATTAAACCTCCCAGTAAAAATATAATGAATTTATGAGGGAATGAACCAATTAAACATAAATGAAATTCCACTACCCCACTTCAAGTCTGGTTCAGTCGTTTAAAATCTAGATATGACAACAACAAACAAGCCTGTGAGCACTGATAACTCTACTGTTGAGTGCCCTAAAACAACACTATAACTAATGTACTAACTTTAGTTAAAACGAAGAAATCAAACAACTAAAAAATGGGATATTAAATCTTTAAACAGAAAAGACTGAATATTTATGTAAGTTTTCATCAGGAATGAAAGCTTTACGGCAGATGATTAGGGAGAAAGAATGAACATAGGCAGAACATTTAAGTTCTATGTTTGATATGTTGTTCGTATTTTATTAAGGCACTCGGCCACTTGTATGATGTCACTTGTGTATGATAAGCATATTATGGAACCAAAGGGACGCGGGTTCGATGCCATTATAAGTAATAATCTAACGTAGGCCTACTCTCCATTCCACCATATTCACTCATCGTCTTGAGTTGCATTGGATCATCTATTTAGAACCACAAACGTCTACCATATAAGGCGGTGTACGAACTGGATATAAATGTTTGGTATATAAACTGAGTTTACTTACTGATTAGAAAATATTGATTTTTTTCTTCACCTAGCGTTTGCTTTGGCAATGTTAATTATATTAAAGGAATATCCCGTTCGGTGGGTGACTATGTTGACAAGTGGTGGTGGAAAATAAAATATGTGAGGAAATACTTGGCGCCTTTGATTTGCTAACAAGAATATTGAGAATAAAAGAAGGCATGTGTGAGGCTCTGTTTATCGTCAAGCAACCAGTTCCCCCTCACCCTCCGCGCATCACTCTCGCAAACAATAACAACCATATATTCTCCAGTAGATAACGAGCCACTCACTTGAGATACATTTGTAAGACGAGATAGTATTCAACGATATGGTCTCGATCAAGACAGTTATTGTATCTGTGGCACACTTATCTCCACGTTTTCAAGCTTAGCTTTATGTAATTTATTTCGATTAGTGAGAGTGTGATATTGTGAAAACGAAATTCGAAGAATTTTTTTTATTAACAATAACATGGCATCTTATAATGTGTGTCTATAGTGCGTATTATCTATTGATTATTACAATATTCCTAGAAATGTTATAAGCCCGAAAAAAACCAATCCAGGTGCCCGTTAGGGCGCCGCAGCCAAGCCGCGGTGCGCTACACACTCAGGCACCTTATACAGCAAGCAGAGTTGGGGTGATTTCGAGGTGTCACCCTCACCCAGCTATCATGAAACAAGATGTGAACTCAAAAACTATCAAAATCGAGGGGATTTAGGTGCCCGACAACACATGCCAAATTTAGTTGGGGTACGAGCATTCCTTCTTGGTGAAAATATGACTTGAAACATACTCAAAATCACTTTAAGGACGTTAGTTACTACTGGCTACTACTACTACTATATCTAATTCGTCAGTTTCAATTGCCCAGCGATTCTGACCAAACGGGTGGGGCTACAACGTGCATATTTTACATGGACATTAAGGTAAAAGTGATGTAATTCCCTTTGAAAGAAAAAGTTTTAAAAAATTGCTGAAAGGCTTCCAAATAAAGGTTTTAAAATAAGCCTTATACAGGCATACAATCAACAAGTAACTAGTAACTATAGTTACGTGACAGTAATCGCCTACATTGTTTACAAAAAGCAAGTCTTTGGACCACTATATTTTTTCATTCTATTGTTAATTGATAATAACATAGCAATTAAATCGACTTTGATAAATTTATTATATTTTAACAAATAATTTTGTAATGGAACTTGAAAAAGTAATGAGATCCCACACATAACAAAAACTTGTAAAAATACAGCCAAACCTTACACACTCAAAAGAAATTAGATCTAAAAAAAAGGGCCAAGCTCATCTCCCCTTCCACATTTGCGCATTCTTATTCATAAACGTACAGTGTCCCGTAACAACACCCTTGAAAAGCTTGGCAAAATAGAATTTGCATGACTATTACGTTAAAATTAATTATAAAAAAAGAATTTGGATGAACTATTACGTTTAAATTAATAGTTGCAAATTCTATTTTGCCAAGCTTTTCAAGGGTGTTGTTACGGGACACTGTACATTTATGAATTAAGAATGCGCAAATGTGGAAGGGTAGATGAGCTTGGCCCTTTTTTTAGATCTCATTTCTTTTGAGTGTGTAAGGTTTGGCTGTATTTTTACAAGTTTTTGTTATGTGTAAGCATGACTACGTAGTAATTATGTTTTCCAACCAGAAATACGAGTAAACATAAACATTGAATATAGACATGTTAGCTAATCTTTGCTGCTAATATTTGTTAAAACGAATGTTTTCGTACTCTACACTACTCTACATAAACAAAGATTACGATATTTCAAAGGTTTATCAATCTCCTTCAGCAGGTTTTTAATGACAGTTGAAAAACATGACAACAAAATGGGCTTTAAAACTAACACACAATGCCATTTAAATAAAACAAAATGAACCAAAGAAACATAAAAATAAATGTGGTTCAAGTTGTTATTAAAAAAACAGTAAAAGAAATTATAAAATTCACAAAACAAAAAAGAAGAATTTGTGAAAAATGGTTATCCAAGTCAAGTGTTCCAGAAAGTGATGAAATCTGTTTCAACAGCTGATGTGTTGCAAGAAAACAGTCAAGCTTCCGTTCCACCGCAAATTCTTAAAACAGTAGTTCTTGATTACTATCCGAATTTGTCCGAAAAAATCAGACGTCTTCTATCTCCTTCTGGGATTCGTACTGTTTTTCAGTCCTAAGAAGTTTACTAACAGTTACTAAACCCAACAACGAATCTCAATTGTCCAAGAATGCTGTGTACTCAATACCTTGTCAATGTGGTGCCGCGTACATTGGAGAGACCAAGAGACCTCTTGAGGTTAGGTTGAAGGAGCTTAAGAACAACGTTACGCAGCATAAAGTATGTTCCTCTAGATTAGTAGATCATGTTTATGACAATCACCGTTATGTGGATCGGAACAACTCATCCATTATCCTTCATGAAGCCAATCGTCACAAACGTAAACTTATAACGATTCTGCATTGATGTATGTTACTAATAATATAATAAGTGCGCATAGAATTGATTTTCCTGGAATTTGGAAAGTTTCTGTATCTCATAGTCATAATGTTTCTTCTTCTTCTTTCTTGTTTTGTGAATTTTATACTTTCTTTTACTGTTTTTTTAATAACTACAGCCACATTTATTATTATGTTTCTTTGGTTCATTTTGTTTTGTTTAGATGGCATTGTTTGTTTGTTTAAAGCCCATTCTGTTATCATGTTTTTTCAAATGTCATTTAAAACCTGATGAAAGAGGTTGATTAACCTTTGAAATATCGTAATCTTTGTTTTACTTTGAGTAGTGTGTAACCCCACAAATACAAAAATTGTAAAAAAAAAACGACAGCCAAGCTCTCCCTCAAAGGTCTTCGCCTGTGAATGCTGTGAGATATAGAAGTTGAGCCAAGCTTTTAACTAAAGCTCCCTAGTTTCGCATTGAAAAGAAGTAAGATCATTCTGCCTGTTGACGAGCGCCAAGCAAACCATTTTCGTGGTAAAAAAGTAAAAATTTTAAACTCAAAATCTTAAAAAAGTTGCATGGCCAATGACTTTTTAGAGTTCCCGTAATGAACCAAATCCAATGGCCGCAAGCAATTTTTTTTATGGTTTTGAGTTTAAAACTTATACTTTTTTCCACGAAAACTGTTGGCTTGGCGCTCGTCAACAGGCGAAATGATCTTACCTCTTTTCAATGCGAGAGAAAAGGAGGAGGAAAAGGAGGAGGGAGAAAGAATTAAAAGCTTGGCTCAACTTCTATATCTCACAGCGTTCACAGGCGAAGACCTTTGAAGGAGAGCTTAGCTGCCGTTTTTTTTTTTTTTTTTTTTTTTACAAATTTTTGTATTTGTGGGGGATATTACATCTTTTTGCTGTTTGTTTCCTATAAAGCCGTGAATGATGGACTTTGAACGATTTAATTTGTTAAGTTGAGAGTTGTTTTTTTACTTTTTGGGCCCACGGACGGTCCCCCCAAATTTGCCCACTTAAGTTTTGGGCGCTAGATATTTACTAGGGAAACGCCAAAGTCGTTGTTAAACGAGTGAGTGAGCCATGTGTTGAGTACCCGGTTACATTACTTTTCTTCCCCCTACCTTAGGCCTACCATCAAATACCTAGCCTATCATAGGCTAGAGAGGCGCATTATGACCTTACAGTTGACGCGCACGTCCCCGTATACCAACTTAACTTTTAAAAAAACTATTATTTATACGAATATAATTATCAAACTTAAATGCAAATGTTCCCGGGTACTCACCACATGACTCGCTCACTCGTCTAACTACGACTTTGGCGTTTCCCTAGTCTAGTTGGCTAAGGCGCCCTTGTAGCCGAAATGTGAAAGAAGTGGGTTCAATCCCCTGGTCGGGAAAGATTTTGTAATTTCTAGATTGTATTTCAAAATTAATTAAACATGTTTTGAAATGCATATAACGCAGTGTAGTCCATCATCTGTGGCAATAGGGCCTACTATGGTAAACATAGCCAGTACGAAAAACGTGAAAATATTGCAAGGTTTACTCAATCTACGAGTGGAATTTGGGGGTACCTTGACGTGCAACATTCGACAGACCTTGCATTGGCACGGCATTTCACGGTCAGGCGAATAACAAACAAAAAATATCTTTTCAAAATCTAAAACATTGTCGTTAAAATAATTTCTTAACATTGGAAATCTATTTTTCAGTTTATTATTTCTTGTAGGTTTAAATTGCAATGAATCTTGCTGATTTTGTTAGCAGGTCTCAATAAACTTGTACCGGATGTCTGTTTAAAATTTCAGCGCAATCTGTTCAGCGATTCGGCTAATTTTCAACGTACACACACACACACACACACACACACACACACACACACACACACACACACACACACACACACACACACACACACACACACACACACACAGTTTTCTTTTGGAAGATGTTTTCTCTCCCCTATCGGTACAATTATAAATAAATAAATAAATAAATAAATAAATAAATAAATAACACACACACACACACACGCACACGCACGCACGCAGAAAAACAATTAGGGCCGTTTAAGTCGAATGGAGATCACACCGTTCGCTACGCTCACTCGTTCAATAATGGTTAACACCATGTTTTGGGAACCCCTTCCCTTTGACTACCTCCCCGACGGCGACGACAAAGACAACACGGACGGTTGATGACACTGACGGAGAAGACCACGACGTGGGGGAACCCCTGCCCTCCTCATATGCTTGTAGCTGGTTCTGACCAGCACAGGCCTGTCCACCCCTTGTCCCCCCGCGTCATCCCTTACGTCCCTCCCTTCGTCTCGATTAGTCAAGTTGCATAAATATGGGACGTAAAGCAATATCCAATCAAAAAATTTATTTCAGGTTTGTACAAACTACTACGCCTGAGTAATTACGCGTTTTGATTTTCATTTTTATTTTCCCCGGTCCCTATTGCCCGGTGTTGGTTTTAAAAGCTAAAGTAATTGCGCATTAAGGATATCTAAGAGTGGTCCAAGTTTCAAAGTTCTAAGATGTACAGTTTTCTCTGTATAAGTTAGCGCCTTACGGAAGAGTACGGAATTACCTAGCTTTTGATAATTATTTTGATTTTCTCTGGTACACGTTACTACCCAATTTTTCTTTCCATATTCAAAAGTGATAAAGAATGACAGCAAAGTTTATTCCACGTGTGGAACTTCTCACTTGTAGCGTTTTCTTTGAATTATTAATTTTTTAAAGTTCAGAGTTGTTTTTTTGGCATTTTGGGCCCATGGTCCCCCAAATTTAGCCCCTAGTGTTTTGGACGCTAGATATTTATAGTGATTAAGAGCATGTATAATTAACCACGCCTTAGTAATTATGTGTTTTGATTATCATTACAATTTGGATTTTCTCCGGTCCCCTTCACCCGATTTTGGTTTTGAAAGCAAAAGGCACTGCGTCTGAGATAATCTAAGTGTGGTCCAAGTTTTATAGTTCTAAGATGTACCGTTCTATCTTTAGGCTATTAATTCTCCACCTAGAATTAGCTTGCTAGCCAGCCGGAAGGTTTTCAACGACGTTCAGGCACTTTTTTTGAACACATAACGGGTTATCGGATCGAGCTGATTTTTTTGTAGGTCATGGACCACATATCAACCCATATACCGAGTTTCAAGATTGTAAATCTTTCAAAGCGGCGTGTGCAGATTGCTGAAAACCCCCCAACTCGGGTAGGAGTAAACAGCGTCGAGTTATCATCGCCTACTAGCAGTCGCGTGCGCTTGGCTGCGAGCGAACGACCGTCGCCCTAGATAGTCCTAACCACGAAAACGCCCAAGTCGTTGTTAAACGAGTAGAGAGTGAGCCATGTGTTGAGTACCCCGTAACATTCCTTTGCTTTCCCCTATCTTAGACTTCCCTAGCCTATCATAGGCTAGAGTGGAGCATTATGGCCTTACAGTTGAAGCGCCCTCATACCATCTAAACTTAAAAACACTAATATTTATACCAATATAATTATCAATTTTAAATGCAAAATGTTCCCGTGTACTCAACACGTTACTCGCTCACTCATCTAACAACGTCTTTGGCATTTTCCTGGTCTAGTTGGCTAAGGCGCCTTTATACACGAAATGTGGGAGACCTGGGCTCAATCCCTTGTTCGGGAAAGTTTTTGTAAATTCTGGATTGTAATTTAAAAATTATTAAACATATTTTGATATGCATGATAACGCAGTGTAGCCTATCAACTGTATCAATACTATGGAAGACATAGCCAGTACGAAATACGTGTAAAATTGCAAGGTTTACTTAATCTCCGAGCGGAAGTTGGGGTAACCTTGAGCGTGCAAGATTCGATAAAACTTGGGCACGGCATTTCACAGCCAGACAATTAACAAACAAAATATATTTTTCTAAATCAAAACCATTGTGGTTAAAATAATTCCTGCGCATTAGCAGCCTATTTTTCAATTTATTATTTCTTGTAGGTGCAATGGATCTAGATGATTTTGTTAGCAGTTCTCAGTAAACTTGCACCGGATGTCTGTTTAAAAGTTCAGTGCAATCTGTTCAGCGATTCGGCTAATTTTCGATGTACACACAGACACACACACAGACCCACAGACTCACGGAAGCGCCGTTTCAGTTGAATGGAGACACTCAGTCGCTTCGCTCCCTCGTTTAAAAATCATGATCTTGAACCTGATCTTCTCTAAAATTGTTTCATCATTGGAATGTTTTCGTGCTCCACAATTTTTCGTGGGATGCGTTTGCCACATGATGCTAAGTTTTTTTGTTTAGGTTAGCGAGATATGAAAGATGACCTTTGTGGATTCACCTAGTACTCAGGGACAAGAACGTAGCACACAACCCCTATCAAAATATGTGTACTACTAGTACTTACATCATAAACGAAAATATAATACCTAATGTATGTATTTGTATGCGTGCAAGTTTGTTAAGTATTTTTGTATTATGATGCTGAATATCACTGACTCAGGTTATTTCGAAATACAAGTCGCGCAAGCGCGGCTTGAAGCCGCTACGCGGAGGGCGTGGAAAACCTCGTACTCGGAATACCTCGTAGTTGGAAAACCTCGTTGACGAGACAAAATCACAAATCGGTCCGCGTACGGCCGCAATACGATAGTTTGCGGGTAACGTTTGTCGTTTATCCGAAGTCCTGGGACAAATTTGTTTTACGGGACACTTTCGGTACGCCGCCGGACGCTGTCCGCCGCCTCTAAGTACGGTGAAAAATGATTTTCGAAATCTGAACACTTTTACGCCTTTTGTGTAAAATGTGTGAGGAATGTTTTCCTGGGACGATTGTTCGGGAATCTGATGTGAAAGACGCCACTTCATACGCACTTGTATGCAATGCTGGTATTGATACATTCCCTGCGCCACGTCATGAGCCACATTACGTCAATCCTCGGGAACGGTCCTGACCTTGACAGAATGTAATCCAACTAACAAAAAGTGTCCCGGAACGAACTCGAAGGCTTCCACCAAACACGGGTTCGAGCACAGGTTCTCAAACCAATTTTATTTACATTCCTTTATTCTTCCGCTACATTAACGAGTCTTTGTCGTTCCAAATCGAACCGAGGAAAACCAAAATTTTAAACTTTTAAAGTTGCACTGCAAAATGTTTAAAAATTTCCAACTTTGCGATTTTTTCCCTCGCAATCGGAAAGAAATATCGGGTCAATTTTGGTTTTAACCCGTTCGCTATTTCATTGGCTTTCAGAATTGTCAAACCTCGTGGCTCTACCACGCATCTAAAAATTTCAAAAAAATGGAAAATGGAAAATCCAAACAATGTCCAAAAAAAAAGAAAACGGTACACATTTTTGCTGTCTGGACCCCCCGCGTTAACTCTGCACGGGCACTTCACACACGCTGTAAGTGAATTTGAAAATTCAGGATTTTTTTAGAATTTTTTATTTAAACAGCAAGTTTAACTTTTTTCAAAATTACGCGCATTTCAAAATGTTCATCGTCACCCCGGCAAAAGTATTGTATAGTTCGTCTATTTTCGCTATAGCGATTTCGGAAGGGCCTTTGACTGCCATTGATGCATTGTTATAACACCGCCTACAAGTGTTTACACTTGACAAGATGTCAACTAGATTTATGGTAGCGCTGATCCCAGCAGGCTGATGGTTTTATACCTGTCGTACAACCTTTTCCAATCTATTGTGATCAAAATAATTTATTCATAGGACATTTTTTTGTAGAATTTCAATTAATTAATAACGCGGTTCAAATGTGTAGCCTGAGTTAGGAAATGTGTTTTTTTGCTCATTGTCTACGATCAAAACTGACCGATTTATAGACATTTGTTGTTATTTCAAATATCTACATTCAATAAAACAATGATCCGTATCTCGGTCAGTTTTGATCGTAGACACTCGGCAAAAAAACACATTTCATAATTTGAGCTACATAATTTGAACCACGTTATTAGCCAATTGTAGTATTAAAAAAAATGTACGATGAATAAATTATTTTGACGACAATAGCTTGGAAATGGGTTCATAACAGGTATAAAATCCTAAGTTCGCTTACTTCTTATGCCGTCAATGCCCGTCTCCTACCCCTTTATTGGGCAAAATGGACCTTCCCTGGATTCCCGCTGTTTCCTATCAGCATCAAGGTGTTAAGCTCTATTGTCATGGTGTCCTTTGCCATCCGTGCCTCTTCCGAAATCGCTATAGCGAAAATAGACGAACTATAACGGCTCTAAAACCCCTAACGGTGCTTGTACCCGGAAAGATTCCAAACGCGCCCGTACCGTCGGCGTTCGGGTGCAAAGCCTACTTTGGGCGCGGCAACCGTGAGATAAAATAATTATGATTTTTTGATGCCAAAACGTACACGCATGTCTATTTGGCGGGAACCATAACTAATATACAAATGCTACAAAATGGGTCATGTTTGGTATTACGATTATCGTAAAGGTCCGATCGATGCCTTAAAACCACTTGTGAATTTTAGAAAAAATGTGTACCATGCTTTTTACGATTTTCAATGAAAACTCATACTGTAAAAAAGTGTCCCGAATCGTGTTCGAAGGCATCTACTGATCCGGGGTTCGAACCAAGGTTCTCAAACTAATACGTGTAGTTCACATATTTAAAAACAATTATAATTTACATGAGAGTACCAGTTCCATTGCGCATTATATATAAGACACCTTTGCAAATCTTTAATCCATGTTAATGTGTGAATGTGCAATTGGAATATAAAAACACTGTTTGAAATAACTACTTTTATCCATTTTTTGTATCGTCAACCTATCTTAGGATCGTAATTGCGTGTTCGTTCATAGTTTGATTAGCTATACTATCAAATGATCGGTATTCGGTACTGTATAACAAAGGAATATACTTTGTATTGGATTATATTTTACTGTATTTTAGTTTCATCAGAATTCGAAAGATTGACTGTCACTAGTTTCAACAAACAAGACGAGGATCAACTCTTTAAATGTAGCTTTGGGTTTTGTGTTTGATGTGAAGCGTGCAGTAGGATTCAATTCCATTTCTCTCTCTGCTGGCACTTCAAGGCTAGAGGGAGGAGCCTCGTACAATTTAGAGCCAACGACACAGCGGCCAGGCGGCACCGTAATTACTGCGTATTTACTAGCTATTTATTTATAGACAACGACACAGCGGCCAGGCGGCATCGTAATTACTGCGTATTTACTAGCTATTTATTTCGAGCCAACGACACAGCAGCCAGGCGGCATCGTAATTACTGCGTATTTACTTGCTATTTATTTAGAGACAACGACACAGCAGCCTATTAACGGCGTATTTTCTAGCTATTTATTTCGAGCCTATGGGATTTCGAGCCTATGAGATTTCGAGCCAGTGCCACAATATTGTGTCCCATCGTCTGCAAATCTCATCGTCTCTAAATAAATAATATTTAATTTCGAGCCAACGAGATTTCGAGCCAGTGGGATTTATAGACAGTGGGACTCTCTCCTGGGGGATGGTTTTCACAGGCTCGAAATCCCATCGTCTATAAATCCTCTGGGGTCTATAAAACCCGTATGCTCGAAAATATTATATTAAAAATAAATTCAAAATATTAATTAATTTTTAAATATTTAATAATATAGCCGTCCTTCTTGCTACAAATCCCAATGTCTCGAAATGGGGGGAAAAAAAATATAAATTAAATCATTTTAATTATTTTTAATTATTTTAAAATACTAATTCAAACTGTCTGCCGCTAGATAGGGCGGTGTGTGTAACAACGCACGGTTCTCTCATAAGAGAGGGTCCCAACTCGTATTATTATTATTATTATTATTATTTTTTTATTATTATTATTTTTTTATTATTATTATGATTATTTTTATTATTATTATTATTATTATTATTATTATTATTATTATTATTATTATTATTTTTAATTTATTGGATGTATTTCATAAAAACTCGGTTAAAACCGGAGCTAACATGTTGTACGGACTTACGTCAAGTACTTCCATGTGTACCTATTACATACATTATTACTTTTGTCTTAACTCTAACTAAAATAAGTCATTTATAAATTGTAATATTGTTTGTAGATGATGTTTTCTTTCTGCTGTGTACGGTCGTGGCCGATTTCTCGTCGCCATCCTAGCATTTGCTCTTCGGGGCTATGGGAAACCATGAAAACCATGTCAGGATGGAAGCTGTCTCGGAATCTCGAAGTATCATTCTTAGTTTAGAAATGTACGGACTATTCTACACGTGTTTAGTAATACTGCCTTTTGAGTCGTAAACATTGGGTTGAAGATCTAGTGGTTTAATGTTTTCGTGTAGCTTCTTCAATATGATACCGTTGGCCGATATAACGAATGGGATTGTATTTACCTTTTTCTGTTTCCACATCTTCTTGATCTCAATTGCAAGTTCACTATACTTGTCAATTTTTTCTTCCACGTGGTCTCGGGCGTTATGGCACATTGGGATAGCAACGTCGATAAGGGTAGTTCTTGTTTCTTCTTGTCAATTATTATTAAATCCGGTCTGTTGTGATGTATCGTTTGGTCTGTTATAACTGTGCGGTCGTAATATAATTTGTAATCTTTACTATCTAGTACTTTCTTGGTTTGTATTTGTAGTAAGGTGTGTGGTGTGTCAATGAGGTTGTACTATTGGGCTAGTTTTTGATGAATAATGTTAGGCTACTTGGTTATGTCTGTAGAGGTAATCTGTTTGACATAGTGACTTGCACCCGGATATGATGTGTTCGATTGTTTCACCCTTTGCACTACATTTTCTACATTGATCGTTTACTGTCGCATCTTGTATTATGTATTTTTTATAATTGTTCGTCGCAATCACTCTGTCTTGAATAGCCATCATAAAACCTTCTGTTTCTCCAAATAGTTCCCCGTTGTTTAACCACCTATTTGATGCTTTAATATCTACGTGACCTTTGTGTAGTTCATCATAATGTCTCTTGTGTAGGGTCTTTTCTGAGAGACGTAACTCTTTTGAAGCGTCAGTTATGAGTTTCCCTTGTAGATTGACATTTTCGTTTGCTAGATTGAGTGGAGTTAATGATTGTCAGCTAGCACCACAGCCCTATGCAGTGTGGATTGGTTGCCTTTGTAAAAAAGTATTTTCTTAAAATGTCTATTTGTTTATAATATAAGTTGTTCAGATCAATTAGGCCCCGTCCTCCTTTTTCTCTTGGAAGTGTCAATCTCTCTATTGCTGATTTAGGATGATGTATTCTGTGTTTGGTAAGTGTAGTACGAGTTAATATTTCCAACGCGTGGATGTCTGTCTGCGTCCATTTAATGATTCCGAATGAATATGTCAGTACTGGTACAGCATATGTATTTATTGCTGTGATCTTGTTTTTACCGTTTAGTTGCGTCTTGAGGATAGACTTTAGTCGTTCTTGTATGTATCTATCAATTTTGCTTTCATAACTTTATGTTCAATTCTGGCAGCTTGTGAGAATCCTAAATATTTGTATACATCGTTATCGTCCATTATTCCAATCCTATTTCCATCATCTAGCTGGAACTCTTCTGCTTGTGTAACCTTACCCTTTTCGATATGTAGCGTCTTACATTTGTCTACTCCAAACTCCATGCAGATATCTTGACTAAATTCTAATGTTGTATTGACTAGACTGTTTAGTTGAGCAAAATTTGATGCATACAACTTTAGGTCATCCATGTAGAATAGGTGGGAAATTGTGTGACATACCACATTATTGTCCTTAATTTTAAATCCGTATGTCGATTCGTTAAGCATATGTGACAGTGGGTTTAATGACAGACAAAACCATAATGCACTTAATGAGTCACCTTGGAAAATGAAACGTTTAATTTGTATTGGATCTGTAGTTATCTGCTGGTTTTTCATATTTAGTTTTAGTGTTGTTCTCCATGTCTCCATTACTGTCTTCAAAAAGTTTACAATTACTGGGTTGATTTTATATATTTGTAAAATCTGAATAAGCCATGTGTGTGGTGTTGAGTCAAAGGCTTTCTTGTAGTCAATGTAGTTTACGTGAATATTCCTTTTCTTATTGTGTGCCTGATTCATTACAGTTGAGTCAATAATAAGTTGTTCTTTACATCCCTGTGAGTTCTTACAGCATCCTTTTTGTTCCTCGGCCATGATATTGTGTTCTTCGCAATGATTATATACTTTATTTGTTATGCATGAAGTCAATATTTTATATATAGTTGGTAGACATGTAATTGGCCGATATTTACTTGGGTTCTTCGTGTCATTGTCCTTTGGTTGAGAAAGGTTACTCCTTCAGTAAAGAATTCGGGTATTTCTTTAACTCCATTTATAAACTCGTTGAGACATTTTCTAATTTGATTGTGAGGAGTATGGAATGTCGTATACCAAAAATTTGAATATTATCATACCTGGTGCTATCCAGCTATGTGTAGCACTGATTGTCGACTTTAATCATCAATAGTTATACCTTCGCATCCGTTATATGCTCATCCTAGCTATTTCATCTTGAATCCATTGTGCATCCTGGTTGTGTGCTACCGGGTTACCCCATATTCCTGTCCAAAACTCTTCTATCTCTGTCTTAGTTGGTGTTCCATTTCCTATTATTTCTTCGGTACTAGATAGTTGTTGGTAAAACTGTTTTTCCTTTTCTTTAAACATTCGGTTTTGTTATTATTATTATTATTATTATTATTATTATTATTATTATTATTATTATTATTATTATTATTATAATTATTATTATTATTTCTTGTCTCGTAGACGCTGTGGTGGAAGGACGTGTTTATCGCTGTGCGCTGTGCTCTGTGTGTTGTGGTTATGTTGTGCGGTTACTGTAGTGTCGAGGTGCCTGCGGACGGGGACCATATAACTTGCTCCGGCTGTGATAGTGCTTTACATTATAAGTGTGCTGGTGTGGCGAAAAAAACACACTCAGCTAAGTCACGTGAGGCAAAGTCTTTATGGCGTTGTCTTGGCTGTCGACAGGCCTTAAAAGATACGGAAGATAATGGTTTGCAAGACATGATGTTGGAGATTAAGCGTGAAATTTGTGACAATATTAACGCATTACGGGAGGAATTCAAATCTTTTAAAGAAAATCTTTCCTTAGAACTCAAGTCTTTGAGTGAAACGGTCGTAGTTTTGGAAAATAAGTGTGAAGAAAAGAACAGGGTGATCGCAGAATTACATGCCAAGGTAGATAAGCTCAGGCGCGGACTGGCAGGGGGTGCTGGGGTGCGATCGCACCCCGGGCTTTTGACATTCCGGGCCCCTGTGGAACATTTGTACAGTGTACACACTACATTTTCAGTTTCAGACAAAATATATAGGCTATGATTGTATATTTGTTTACTGCGAAAAAGAGTTGCCGAACAAAATACATTAGATAATATTAACGATGACTCATGGGGTGCCTTAGGCAGCTCTTCAAAAGACAATGGTTGTTCAGTGTTCTCACTTTTCAGTTTTTAGTAGGAACTACTAGTGACTGTCATGTATAGCTAATTGACTTTCTCGCCGCCGCGGGTACCGTTACGAGAAGAAATTTTGAGTGATTGCAAGTATTTTGGTTTTGGTTTGCCAGTTCCAACTAGCAAGGGGATGGCGTTGGGTGGGGGGTGGGGGGGGGGCAACCGGCGCCGGCGGGGGGATGTAGAAGTAGTACCGTGAATCGTCTCATTACAGGTTCCAGCTTAGGGGCCTACACATTATTATTGGAAAATTATGCATGATTCAATCAAAATGTCCAGTATAGGCCTACACTCATCCCCCAAGCTTGCATTTTGCGAGTGTCAATTTGGTACTTGGGAGTTACATTATTGGTTGTAAGGCTTCCTCAAATATAATTTTCGCGAGATTTGAATTGCGAGCTCGGGTAGTGTTACTTAGTTGGCGCCTGTTGATCACGTCCTAAAATAGCGTTTTAGGCCATAAAATATAACTAACCACCCAAAAAATTCCTCATACGGGCCCTACTACATGCCGGCATCCCGGGCCTTTTAGACCCAGTCCGCGCCTGGATAAGCTAGACCAAAACAGCAGAAACAACAACTTTGAACTTGATAAAATTGTTGTGACTCAGGACGAAAACGTCAACAACATCGTATTGAAGGTCGCTGACAAACTGGGTATTGACCTGTTGCCCGAGGAGATTGACGCGGCTCACTGACTTCCTACTCGCAAGACCGACCGTCCTCCGAGAATAATCGTTCAGCTGACGTCCAGGCGAAAACGTGACCAGTTCATTGCCAAACGAAAAATTGAGATAACTTCTGACGAAATTGTCGCGACAGGTGAGAAGGACCAGTGGATTTTTATAAATGAAAATCTGACTCCTTTTCATCGTGAATTATTGTGGAGAGCTAAAGTAATTGCTAAACAATCTAAGTTTAAGTTTGTTTGGGTAAAGCAGGGCAAGATTTTTGTTAAAAAGGACGAAGCTGCTCGTAAGGTGTTGATCATCAACACGGTGTATTGTATTTATTGATATTTTCCCGCCCCTTGGGCGGGAAGGCCGATATAGGGCAACAATTCTGCCCTCTGCAGCCTATACATGTACAAAGGAACATACAAAGAAACACAGATGTTAAACACAGAAAGCACTGAGGAGAGGACAGCAGAATCATGCCAAGTAGTGAGAGAAAAAACGTTCAAAAGTCAAAAATGAAAGTTATTATGCCACACTGGCACTGCGAGGTGCAAGAATACCATATGGCAAGAAATCAACATAAAAACACAAATAGACGGGGTAAATACTCCTAGACAAGAAACAAGCAAATCACGTACAAGTGAACAAAAATACAAACAAGAGTACAAACAGGACGGGCACAGGAACACAAAACACAAACTGATTGTGGGTGTCGATGCACGGACACACCAACATCGGGGGCTCCCACCGACGCCCCACGCACACGCGAGGAGGGAAACATCGCGCGCACTCGCAGAGGCACGAACCGGTGAGTACCCGCGCCCCAGGTACCACACCCCTGCCCCCAGCGTCGGGAAGGAGTCACCTGGGGCCGGCGACCACAGGGAGGGCATCCGCGTAGCTCGGGTACTGGTCCCGAGGTCGTCGGCGGTGGGGGCGGGAAAACCTGTGGGGCGTAGAGATGATCCAGGAGAGCTGTGCGTTCACGGAGGCGGAGGCGGTGCACATACGAGGCGGTGCGGTAAATCAAGTCGCACCGGCAAGGGTTCAAACCCTGTTACGTCGTACACCTCGCCGTTGGCGCGTGGCAGGGTGCAGGCGGGCAATACGACGCAGGATACGACGCTCTAGCGAGCAGTAACCCAAAGGTGACGACCAAGGACTGGCGCAAGAGAAAGCTATAGCGTGTTCGAACAAGGGGCGCATGAACACCTGGTATGTATGGCGGAGTGCCCGGGAAAACTACAGCCCCGGACACGGCCCCGCAGCATCACGAGGAGGTTCATACGCCGCCTCGCCCGAAAAACACATGTCCCTGGTGTGTGCAGCCCAATCAAGAGTGGCGGTGAAAGTCACTCCAGGTATTTCGCGGCGCGGGAGACAAACACCTGGTCACCCCACAGCGTGATGGAGCGACGCATGGGCAGTTTGAGAGAATTTCCGAGTTTTGTGTCGATGCCGGAAGAGCAGGAGTGAGTCTTGGAGGCATTAGGGAGGACTCCCCAAAACGCGCCATCCAAAGTTGAAGATCGTCCAACTGCAGTTGAAGCCACCGAAAGGCGCCGGCGGCAGACCGGTGGGAGCACCAGTACGCGGTTCATCAGCGTACTGGCCTAGGGACAGACGCGCGTGACGTGGAACTGGGATATCGTGGGAGTAGATGAGATAGAGGAGGGGGGAAAGGCAAGAAACCTTTCGGAACTCCCGGGGCGGGGAGAGAACGGTGCGGAAAGATGCCCCTCCCCTCGGGCCCGCGCCGTTCGGCCGGTTAGGAAAGATCGGAGGAAACGGACCCCTGAGGAGAGGAACACCCAAGGTGATCAGCTTGTAGACAAGACCGTCGTGCCCGACCCTTTTCAAATGCCCGTGAAATGTCTAGGAAAGCGGCCAGTACACAGTGGCCATATTTAAGGTGGATGGACTTCCGAGACAAGGCGAGCAACAGGGTCAGTAACGGTCGCCCGGACGAAAGCAGTCTGTTCCTCAGGGAGGACACCCTGAAGCTCGACAAAGGATAACAGGCGGCCGTGGACTATCTTCTCAAGGATTTGCCCCCAACACTTTAAAAGACTGATAGGCTATAATTACCCGGGTCCGTGGCTCCCTGAGGCGACTTAGGAAGCATCACTACAAGGGCCGAGCGGAAAACAGTCAGGGAGGGATCCGAGATCGAGGCAGCCCGAAAAGAGCGTCGCCAAGGGGCAAGAAACAGGGTAGGAGCCTGCCGAAGCATGAGACGTGTAATGCCATCCTCCCCAGCCGGTTGCCGATCTAGAGAAAATTAGTACTAAATTTAATGTCAGTGAATGACAATTTAGCTACGGTTGATGGTCTAGATATCGAGGATAAAAATACATGCGATGTTATTGATGACTTAAATGGATGGTTTAGTGAGGTTAAAGGCTTTGTTTTTAGCATTTAAATGTAAGGTCGCTATCTAAAAGTAAGTGGGATGAGGTGAAGTTATAAAAGTAAACAGATAGGAGTTTTTATATTTTGGTTCTAACAGAAGTAAAAAACTGTGGAAGAAAAATCGATTGTTTAGATGGATACGAAAGGGTGTTAAGATGAGACCAGATAAAGAGGCGGCGGAAGTCTAATTTATATAAAATCGTCTATAAGTATGTGTTAGGGGAACATAATTTGTTATACTGTGAGGCTCTTAGCTGTGATCTAACTTTTCCGAATAGTGTTACTTTTTCACTTTTGGGCGATATACAGGCCTCCGCGCAATCAACGCCTCTAGAAAGGGAAAATAAACTTGTCCAAGAACTTGAATCTGTGTAATTAGTAAATTTAAAAATCCAAATGTTATAATTAGGGGGGACATGAACTTTGATTTACTTGACGAGCGTGATCAATGCGTTCATTTATGAGAAACTGTTTGTCGATTTTGGGGTTTTTAAAATGCATAAATGGAGTAACGAGAAAAGAAGCAATTCGAGATATGTGGTAAAAAAACGTGTATTGATCATATTTTTGCGCGGGGGAAATTTTGATTATGCAAGTCGGCCATTTTAGGTGTAAAGTAAGCGATCATTACATGGTCGTGTCATTTTTGGGTTTTTAAAAAAACACCAATCTCAGTAATTTAGTAAACAAAACCTCATGTTTCATTAGATGAGAGGAAAGTGTTACTGCTTTGAAACGCGTAAATTAGGCAGATTTAATGGAAATAATGATTGCAATAAGCTCTAGGGACTCTGTACGGGCTACTATACATAACATACATGAGAACCTTGTATTTTGTTGGAAACCCGGTCGCAAGGGGAAACGAGTAAACAAGGAGTGGATGACTGATAACCTTAGTTGATATGGTTCGACATAGAGACAGGTTGTTCCGTAAGTGGAGGAATGCTAGAGAAAACTAACCCTTTGAGGCAGACTTATGAAACTGAATATAAACATTACCGCAAATGAGGTAGTGAAGGAAATTTATAAAGTGAAACGTGATTATTATAAAAATAAATTTCAAGTACATAAAGGTGATGCTAAACAAACATGGCAGGATTAATGAAGTAATGGGGAAATCAAAGGTAACTCAGTTGACATGGTGATTAACAAATACTTACGTAATAAATATAGTGAGGAAGAATTTGCTTATAGATTTGTTGATACCTTTGTTGATGAGATTAATATGATTCAACATAATTGCTCTATTGTAACTTCTAAGCTTGTGCCTCCTTCACCTCAGAGTCAATCTATGTACCTAGGAAAGAAAAGGTAGCAACTGTGATAAAAATTATCCGTTAATTAAATGTAACCAAACAACCGGGAAATTTGATGGGATTAGAGTGCCCGACTGCAATATACGGCTGAGGATATTAGTCCCGTAATGCCAAAATAATAAACCTGTCTTTAGAAAAGGGGAAATACCTGATTTATTGAAAGTTTCTATTGTAAGACCGGTTTATAAAAAAGCAGCCATATGGATTTTAGTAATTACAGGCCAATTGCCATATTATCTGTTATTGAAAAAATAATGGAACGTGTAGTAGCTGACGCTCTATGAAAACTATTTAGATAAATTAAAAATTATTACTAATAATCCATTTTGGATTTCAAAAAGGTAAGAGCACAACCGATTTTCTTGTAAAAATTTGCAAACCTGGTTAATAAACAAATTAAATGGACAATATGCACATTGCGGCCATGTTTGTGGACTTAAGCAAGGCATTTTATACATTAAATCACGCTAAACTTTTAATATGTCTTGAGCGAATTGGTATTTGTGCCCAAATTTAAATTTGGTTTAAAAAATTACTTAACAAATAGGAGAATAAGAGTTAAGGTTTGGGGATTTTTTAAGCCACGAACGTGATGTTATTTCAGGAGTTCCTCAGGGTTCTATTTTGGGTCCAATTCTTTTCTGGTCTAGTAAAAGAATTGGTTTAAAAGTTTTAATATTTCTATGTATTATTTATGCCGATGACATTTGATTGTTTCAGTCATTAAAAACTTTGAAATTGCACAGTGTATTTACAAAAAGATTTATTAACCACTTAAAGAGATTCATGATAGAGATTTAGTAATTAATGCAAATAAAACAAAAATAATTCATTGGGTGCACCTCAAAATAGAGATGTCTCCGAGAGGTCAGGGTGATCACTCATTCCAATGAATGTTTGCATAATCAAGTAGATCCACTGACGTGTGCATGTAGTGATTTACTCGAGAATGTTGACTCGCATAATATTTGGGGTTGGTGAATGATAAACATTCAGCTGGGCACTTCATATTTATTCCATCTGTAAGCGTGTTTTAAAAGCCTGCCCCCGGGAATTTTTTTCTTAAATACGTTTTACCATTTTTAGTGTTGTGTAATGTATATATCGCTCTTGCAGAATCTATTATATTTATGGTCTACTAGCGTGGGGGGATTCCACTGACTGCCACTTAAATAAAATTTGAGTACTACAAAATAAGCTTTTACGCGAAATAAGACCTCGCAATTGTCAAACTCAGTCGACTCGGGAGGGCAACCCCTTTTGCAACCTTCTGCCAGTTGACGGCCTTTTCACGTACCAACTGTTAATAAAATATTACTTTAAAAATGATTATAGAATTTTTGTGAGAAATACAAATGGACACGTAGTCAGGAAAAACAAAAATTTGTAGTACTAGAAGTAATAATAAATACGGTCAAAGGCGCTAGAGTGTTTAGACCCGAGTCTTATAATAAATTTCCTGATCAATTATTAAACTTAACAAAAATTTCCGAGGTCAAGCAACAAATAAAAAGACTTTTTGTTTCTCAATGAGTGCTTTTACCTAAATCTGTTTTGCTCATACCCTTTTTTGTATCATCTTTTAGCTAATTTCTGTCCCGGTTCTGAAAGCCTAAAGAAACTTAAAAACCTTTGGGTTGTGTTGTGTTCATTTTATTTAAAGAACGTATTCACTTCGATTGTTGTTTAATAATTGTGATTTTAGTGTTTTTTCACAATGATCCTTCCTCTAAAGGTGTTTTTGTTTTAGTTTATTGAGTGTATTCCACAGATGAGCCGCATAAAAAGGGTTTGTGGGTTTCATGAGATAAAACAAGTAATATGGTTTTGCAAATAAAATGAATTAAATTGAAAAAATTTTAGACTTTTCGGCCCGAAATATTAAAAGGTGTAAAACGGTATTCGCCGCGTCGCGTTTTACACTTAAAGGTGTGTGAGTTTGACGTTTGGAACCACGTGGGATCCATCTTTAGGAAAGATGCTTGTTGAAAGTGCGTTTACTGTTGCCCCTCTCGTTGGGGATCGTGTTTGAAGCCTTGACCAATGGCAGGGGACTGGTCACGGTGCGTCGTCTGCAGCCTCGCTGGTAGATGTTCCCACCCCTTGTTGTGACGTCTGCGGGTGGAGTGTGTTTGTAAAGTGATTGTAAGTGGTTTGGGTTGATAACATGAGTCCACGTTGCACTTAGTTTATAGCCATCGTCTCCATTAAAATTGTTGGGATTCTTTTTAATCTCCACTGCCTCGCGAATTAGTCTGGGCCAGAAACGTGGGGTCGAACAAAAGTACCCTGGTGTCTCCAAACAGGATTGGGGTTATCGTCACCTATGTTCCAACTCATGTTTCGCTATCACCGACTTTGTGTCAAAAACCTTAGCACGGGTGAGCTTTGTTTTCTTTTATTCTCTGGTGATGTTTCGCGCAGTTTGGGCGATATACAACTTTACCACATTTGCACGGGATTTCGTATAACACCTGAGGTTACTAGGGGGAACTGGTCTTTAATGGTTTTTAGTTTTTTTCTAATCATATTACGGGGTTTGTAAACCGGGCGTATGTTGTGCTTGGCGAGAAGTCTCCCCAATCCTGTCTGTCGTATGGTGAACGTAAGGTAGAGATGCCACTTAGGTTAGCCAGGCTTTGATCAACTTCAATTACCCGATTTTCCGGGTCGTTTACGTTGAAAGCTTTTTATGTTATATCGTTCATACCCATTGTCCTGCAAAACTTTTGTGAGATGTTGTTTTTTATTTCATAGCTTGCGTCGTCAGACCCGTCGCTTGGCTCTGGTTACTAACGTGTTGATGACAGCATGTTTTTGAGAGGATGGTGTGAGAGTTGCGTGGAGGTAGCGGTCCCGTGTGTGTCTCTTTCCTATATACCCATGTCCTATGCTGCCATTTCCTTCCGGGTCAAAAAAAGATCCAGGAAAAGGGAAATTTCCGTCCCGTTCTACCTCCATAGTGAAATGTATGTCTGTTGATGACTGTTTAGGTGTATTAAAAACTCACCGAGGGCTGTCAAACCAAGGCCGCCAGTACTATTTGTAACTCCATGGTCAAACCATGTGTCCATATCGCAAAGACATCGTCAACATAACGTTTCCATAGTTTTGGCTAGAGGGGGGCGGTTTAATTGCGCGAGTTTCAAAGTCATCCATAAAACAGGTTTGCTACTACAGGTGAGACCGGGCTTCCCCATAGCAGTGCCATTGGTTGTTTATAAAACTCCCCTTTCCAGACAAAATATGTAGACTTGAGGCAATGATGCGTTAAATCAGCCACTTGTTCGGACCCAGGCCCCCTAAACCACTTCCATAGCTTCGGGATGGGTATTTTTGTGAACAGTGACACCACGTCGAAGCTGACAACAAGTCGGTCATCAAGTTGTAACGTTTTGTGACTTCTACGAATTCCTTTGAATCTTTTACAAAGGAGCTCGCGTTGGGGACGAAGGCTCGTACGAAATGTAGACCACGAGCTTGGCTAGAGGCCGGGTGGCCGAGTCAATGGTACTCACGATAGGGCGCAAAGGGGTGTTCGAGTTTGGGGAGCTTCGGTAGGCCGTATATTCTGGGTATTTTTGGATCACTTTAATAAGAGATTTTTAGTTTCTTGACGAAATTTGAATTTTTAATTAGATTAATGGTGTGTCTAGAAATGCGTGACGTAGGGTCCTTATCTATTTTCCTATATGCCGGGCCCTTTTAACAACTCCTTCATTTTAAGGTTGTAATTTTCCCTTTCATTACCACGGACGCGTTACCTTATCAGACTTCAACACTATAAGGCTGCGTTTTGTTAAGTTTTTTTAGAGCTATCTGTTTATCCTTAGATATTTACTAGGGGGAGGTTGGGCCCGCCGTATAATCTTGGCCACGTCCTAACGTATCTCTCCTGCTTGGCGGTGAGGTTAGACTAAAGGTTTTGACACAAAGTCGGCGATAGCGAAAACATGAGTTGGAAAAACTAGGTGACGATAACCACCAGATCATGTTGGAGACACCAGGATACTTAGGTTTGACCCCACGTTTCTGGCCCAGACTAATTCGCGAGGCAGTGGAGATTAAGAAGAATCCCAACAACTTTAATGGAGACGATGTCTATATAAACTAAATGCAACGTGGACTCCTGTTATCAACCCAACCACTTACAATCACGTGACAAACACACTCCACCCGCAGACGTCACAACAAGGCGGTGTAACATCCACCAGCGAGGCTGCAGACGGGCGCACACGTGACCCGTCCCACTGCCATTGGCAAGGCATTCAAACACGATCCCGAACGGAGAGGCAACGAGGGAAACGCACTTTCAAAAAGCAGTCGTCCTGAAGATGGATCCCACAGTGGTTCCGAAACGTCGAATCACACACCAGTAAGTGTAAACCCCGCGACCGGCGAAAGACCCGTTTCACACCATTATTATTTTATTGGATGTATTTCATACAAAAATCGGTTAAAACCGGAGCTAACATGTTGTACGGACTTACGTCAAGTATTCCATGTGTACCATTACATACATTATACTTTTGTCTAACTCTAACTAAAATAAGTCATTTAAAAATTATAATATTGTTTCTAGATGATGCTTTTTTTCTGCTGTGTACGGTCGCGGCCGATTTCTCGTCGCCATCCTAGCATTTGCTCTTCGGACTATGAGAAACCACGAAAACCATGTCAGGATGGAAGCTGTCTCGAAATCTCGGAAGTATCATTCTTAGTTGAGAAATTTACGAACTATTCTACACGTGTTGAGTATACTGCCTTTTGAGTCTCGATGTATACATTGGGTTGAAGATCTAGTTGTTTAATGCTTTCATGTAGCTTCTTCGGTATGATGCCGTTGGCTGATATAATGAATGGGATTGTATTAACCTTTTTCTGTTTCCACATCTTCTTGATCTCAATTGCAAGTTCACTATACTTGTCAATTTTCTTCTTCTTCTTTCTTCTTCTTCTTCTTCTTCTTCTTCTCTTCTTCTTCTTCTTCTTCTTCTTCTTCTCTTCTTCTTCTTCTTCTTTCTTCTTCTTCTTCTTCTTCTTCTTATTATTATTATTATTATTATTATATTATTATTATTATTATTATTGGGAGCGGGTTGGCGATAAATACGCAGTGTCTATTGGTTCACCAGTAATTTTATTTACATCACTCCTCACTTAGTTCCATTTACATTCAAACAATTCTTCATGAAAACAAATTTCCTTTGTTATAATTTGCCAATCATCTATGTTTATTTCATGTATTTCTTTACGATCACTTTATTATTAAATCCCTCCTAGTTTGATTTATAATATTTCATGGTGTGATATGCTTGGTGCTTCTTTTACTTTAACAGTTATTTATTGACTTCATTAATCATAACTATGTCTATCATGGTTGAATTTTCTTTGTAATTCGAGTTGCTGTATTGACGATTGGTGATGTGACGGCCCTTGACGTCACGAAAGGAACATGGTGGGAGTTGTAGGATAGAATGCTCATAATGCGTACTGTTTTCATGGTACCTAGTGAAGTTGTTTGAGCTAAAAATGGTTTAATATTGCTTTGTTCCCCGCTGCCAGAACCGATTAAATATCTTTTCATTTCATTCCAAAAATTGAGGATATAAAAAAACAGTGGATAGTAAAAATAAGACGAGATGAATGGCAGTGTAAAGTCAAGTGTCTACATGAAAATCGGGTACTTGTTTGGATGGATTTGCCCCAACTTTTTAACTGTTTTTCTCTAATAAAAACAATAACAAACAACCCCAAATGATTTATATTTTATATTAGTGATATTATTAAAAAAATACACTTATATGTTTCATTCATTCTGTTTTTATAAACAAAAGTAAGTTATAAGTAGCGAAGAGTGACGCGTCCTAGGTGTACCGTACTGAGATTTTGTACTCACTGCAAGTAACTTTACAAGAACATAATCCAAATATCCAAAAAAGAATCATCCCGTTTTTGCTGTTAAAAAAACTTTAAAAACTTTGAGGTCGCTATTTTCAACAAAAGTCCTTTTGTGGTGAAAGTACTTAATATTTGAAATACCGACGTCAATGCAAAGGTTTTGTACGTGGAGTATTTTAGTGAAGAGGTTGGTACTAAGTTAAATCAAGATCTATATAGACAACATGGCCGTCCAAGGGCAGTGAAATGTGCGAGTGTTTGTGTTCAATCTGTGTTCATAATTCTATATTAATGGTATATTTTCAGAGTGCCTAGTGTTAATAAATCGTTAATAATGAGTTCTTCTTGATTTATTTCTCATGTAAAGTTGTTTTTTATCGGTTTTTATTATAGAAAAAATAGTGTTAAGTTGGGGCACTCCATCGGAACAAGAAGGTACCGAAAATCAAATGAGCGGTGGAAACTATATCATTAATCCACCGTTTTTATTAAGAATAATAAGTGTTCTCATTCCATTGTAAATTATTATTGGTTTGTTTAATTTGTGAACTGCTTGGTGTATAGTTTCACACATTCATATCAAAAGAATCTAGTTTTATCAGCGATTTATTCCAAGTGTGCTTCCGTATGAATTATGATATGCGCGGGATCCATCAGCAGGTTGTTGTCCCACAATCTCGTCACGTGACCGGCCCGTCGTTTCTTTGAGTCATTTTACACATCGTCTCGCTCTATTTCTCAAATCTATTATAATTATTAATTATAAACAAAATCTAGAAAAATCTTTCACAGTGAGTTGGAAACACCATAGCAATAAAACTACTTACATCAAATAATTCAATTTGAACTTCTTAATTTAATATGAAACTTAAAAAGTAATGATATCCCATGCATACAAAAGCACCTGTAAAAATACATCCAAGAGCAAAGAGATCTCAAAGAAGGGCCAATCTTATGAAACAATTTCACTTTGCCACGTGACTGCATCGTTGCAAAGCTTAGCAAAATAAATGCGCACTACTTATTTAAAACAAAGATTACAAATTAAATTTTGCCAATTTTGCAGGGATGAAGTCACGGGACAAAGTGAATTTGTTTGATATGCTTAGCCCTTCTTTGAGATCTCATTCCTTTTGAGTGTAAAAGTTTTGAATGTATTTTTACAAGTTTTTTGAATGCGCATACAAAAACAAGATTTAACTTTGTTTTGATTTTAAAAAGTTATTTTAAAGTTATTGATATAAACTTTTTTAAGTATCTCACCTCAGCCACAACGGACGTCAAAGCCATGCTGAAAATCAGCATACAAAATACAGCGACCGTCTTCATTGTGATTGAATGAATTATTGTCATATCCCCAGCATTATATAGTAATAGTTTTCTATCTAACATGCACTTCTGAATGACCTTATTTTCTTATCTGATTATGTATGCGAATTGCAAAGGACGTATGATATTCTTCTTTAAAGACATAACTTGTCAAGTGTTTGAACTAAAGATGCATGTACTTTTGTCTGCATATCTGAAAATCTTTCGTTCACACCAATGAACGATATTATGAATAACCGATGTCACTCATAATCGATTGTCTTCAATGCGTAAAACGGATTGCTATCTTGCCAGCATTCATTGCCTATTCGTTTAAAAACAACAATGCGCTCAAGAATGACCTAATTTAGTGAAATTTTTATCTATTTCGAGGTAAGTTGTATTAAAAGTAATAGATTGTCAAAGTGTCTGAAAACGCATTTACTTTTGTCTGAATAATATAGAAACGAATCATGGTAAACCAATATTTATAATTTAAATTTCGTGTTTGTAATGGATTACGACAACGTACCCATCGTAACTTCACCACAACCCTCCTCACTGGATTCGTGTAACGTCTATAGCTATAGAGATTGCTGGGACAGATAGCTTTAAATATAAAAATGGTATGTGCTTAACTCCTGGTTTTACGTGTTACTAAGTGGTGTCAGTTGTTGGCACATGAAGAAAGGAATGCAATGTTAACAAATTCTGAAAACGAATTTTGATTAAGTACTTTTCCATATTTCACATTTAATAGTTGTTAAAGATCAGTGTTCATCTTGGAACATCAACACTACTAATTTTTTAATGTAACATGGATTTTTATCAAGCGGATTTGACGAATGGAAGGACATGTTAGGATTAAGGAATTAAAATTCGAGCCAAGGAAGTAGCAAGGCATAATATTGTAATAGTATTTTTTTTTTTTTTTGGTAACATTGATGAAAGTAGCAGATAAATGCGGATACGGAAAAAGGAAGATAATGCCAGATGATAGTGTATCTAGGGGAGCATGGGGCTGTCTATAAGATTTATGTCAAGACAGGGTAGGCCTAAGGAAAGTTTCTAAACACAGCGAAAAGCTTTACAAGTCTCACTTCATTCCACCTTGGCTGACCGTTGCAACGCACAGCAACTACGAGTTATGATTCCAAACACAGTTTTAATCCCGATACAACTCAAAGGGTTCTATATGAAACGAAGTATCCAAAGGGAATCTGTAAACTTTTCTCTATTGTGTATTTTTTTCTGAAGAGTTTGACAATGTTTCAACTACGGAAAATTACTACGCACCATGAATTATTGAATACTTACTTCATAGCGTAGATTACATTTGCATAATTATTTTAGAATATTATGTTAACAGCTTTGAGATAAAAATATATTTAAGACTTCTAGTTATTTTATAATTAATTCATAGGTCTACCAAAGCTGATCATTGTTGTGCTTTTAAGTTCATGGAATGAGCCCATGAAGTATTTCTGTATTTGGGTGCAGCAGGCGCCAAAGTTTGTTTTGTTAGGTTTGTTATGTCTTTTTTCACCCAAATTTCCATAGAGAAATTCCCATAGATGGTAGAATATTTTTCTTCTTTAATCGATTAAAAAAATAACACTTGGATCGAAAAATAGATGTAAGACACGTGAACAAAAAACATTTTATATTGGTTCTTAAATGAACTTGGCTGTTACTACAACCGCTCGTAAACGATTGAATTGTTGTTCTAGCTATAAAAATCTGTTTATTTACTCATCCAGCCTTCCTTCTAAGCAGGCTGTTACCTAGGCCTATCTCTGACAGATGCTCGATTGTTGGCCATTTGGATGAAAAGTTGAGCAGACAATAGAAAACAGCTTCCCAGATGGTCGAACTCTGATCCTTTTATGTAGGCTCTCTTGTCTCTTTGCTGTCCTATCACCCTCTTAAACTCGCTCGCAGATGAAAGCCTGGTACAAATTACATCTGGTGTCGCAAAGCTTTCCGTTCTTGTTCATTGTACCGCAGTTTTCTACAGTGCCGCTGTTGGGCTCGCCTGGCGCCCACTGGGTATAGCCGGTTGAGCTCAGGGGCTGATCTGTAAGACAACCAGGTCACACTTTGTCAATACCTATGTTCAGCATTCTGATATTTAGAAATATCTTATTAAATGGCTGAGATATAGAAGTTTGAATGTTAGCAACTCTATGTTAAATCCGATATGATAGTTTCTTAATTGCTCTGAGTATTCCGTGGAATAAGCGTAAAAATCAGGCAATAAGTGATACGGGCAACACATTTTTCAGTTTGATAGGTATGAGTGTAAGAATCAATTTTTGGGGCAACTAAAAAAAGGGTCTCCATAGTGTCCTCCAGTGAGATTTGAATTTTGTTATTTGAATATTTTTGACGGAGTTTCTAAGTGATTTGTGACATAATTTAATTAAACATATTGGTTGGGATACGGTTTTATACTTTCAAAAAATTTCAAAAATATAAATTCTCAAAAAACAAAATGGCGGCCAATTGATTTTTGAGACAACAATATTTTATTTGTTATTTTTTAGACTAAATGTTTTACGCCCAAAATATTTAACACGCTAATGAACATGACGATAACAATCAGTTTTAGGGGCGGCCTAAAAATTATGTCCCCATTTTTATGATACCAGTGATATTTTTCTTATTTAACATACATTGTGCTTTATCTCGATTGAATAGGGATTTACTGTAAAATAATAAGAATTGCTTATAAATTACTATAAAAAGGAAAAAGGCATACAAATGCTAACAAAATTGAACACGGCGGCCTATTAGTTATAGTCCTGCGGAATAGCCGGAGATTACCAAGGGAATCTTTGCTTTATTTATATAAGCATGAAATTAGGCATGTTGACAGGGCATAACCTACACGGGATAGGTGGGTGATACAAGGTTATTAGCTGTCGCAAAAATTTACCCAGGAACCCTTATAATCCAAGAAGGCGTCCAAAATAAACTTTTATTTAATTATGGTTTGATTGTGTTGATTTTATAATTATGAGCCTTATTGCAGGTGTTTAATAGATATTAGGTTTGGACCTTAAATAACACTCGGTATCTCAATGAAGCTCAATGATGGAATTTGTAAGCTTTTGTATACATTTCAACATTTTTGCCTCAAAATATCACTCGCTAGCTCAATCTACGTAAATTCCCAAAAATTCAATCAAATCAAAGTATAAGCAGCAAAAATAAAATATCGATATTACTCTTGTTTATTGGTAAGGCTTTGGATAAAAATGATATATACATTTTGTACCTTGGGTTCGTATTCAGCAACTAATATAGTAATTAAATTAAGTAAAATCATTCAAATGAGACTAATAACAACAAATTTAATTTTAGACGCCATCATGGTTTGAATTTTTGTTATTGTAGGAAATATAAGTGTAAGGAAAATAAGGTGAAAATATAAGTTTAATATAAGGAAATAAGTAAGTGTCCCCCACTGAAAATCAGTTATATAACTGAGTGAGTAGACTCTAAATACAATTTATTTATTATAATGGAATTTAACCATGTATTAATTTTGACCTTAAAACTACATCAAGTGGCTCAATATACGCGTAGAAAACGAAATTAAATCAAATCCAAGAATAAATAACAAACTTTACACTCTTGCCCTACATCTTAGATTTTTTGGTTTCCGAAAACAAAATTTTAGTTTTAACCTTAAATATCTATTAACCACCTGAAATTAGGCTCATAAAATGCAAATCAATAAAATCAAACCATAATTAAAGAAAAGTTCATTTTTGGCCGCCGTCTTGAATTAAAAGGGTTATTGAGTACATTTTTGCGAAAGCAAATATCCTTGTATCACCCATCTGTCCCGTAGGTTTATGCCCAGTCATCATGCCTTATTTCAAGCTTTTAAATAAAGCAACATATATCCTGGTTATCTCCGACTATGCCACAGGACTATAAGTAATAGGCCGTCATGTTGGATTTTGTTAGATTCTGTATGCCTTTTTTCTTTTTCTTTTTACTAACAATATTTAATTTAGTTTCAAAAATGGTTACATTCATATTATTTAGCCGTTAATACATTTTCAATCGAGGTATAGCACAATATATAATAATTAGTAGCAATTGATGGACCTAAGTCCAATTCAGAAGTTAACAAATTTATAAATTTTATCAGAAATCAAACCCTGACCTTCAACCTTGGAAGCAGAGACTCTTACCACAAGACCAACGAGCCACACAAATCATAATCATAATCATACTACAATACTTTATCAAAATTCTACCTTAAAGTCGTTACCGAAATTAATTACCAAAGATTGTTATAAAGTCACCCTCTGTAAACATGTCATAAAACCCCATGTATGCGACATTGGGATCATACGTCCCTCCGGTCACGTTGGCAGCAGCGAACATTGCCGAGAGAACCCGAGCCTCTTCTTCGGAGTTGAGTATTGCCAGGTGGCCACCCTCTTCGATGCACACCTTCCTGGCTTGATCCCAGGAGGGTGCTAGCTCGCCATGGAACTTGTAATAGCTGAGACCCAGTAGCTGGTGGTAGCCGTCTGGGGACACGCCCTGTACACACAGAATACATGCTATGTGTTTATGTAGAATTTCGGGAAAAAGTGTGTGATACCTAGATTGCTTTAAAAATGATTTTAAAGTAGGCTTTCATAATGATATGTAATTATTTGATTTTTGACCTTAAATATTTTAGTAAATTAGATTAATTTGATTTCTATCTTTTTTTTAAACCACTTTGTTAATAAAATTGGGTTTCAAAAAGGCGATATAAATTACATTACCTCATATTTAAATTGTTTATTTGCACAATCGCTGATTGCTTAAATCTACGATATTGTGGGTCATTTTTATCCATATTATAGCACACAACTGTTAATTGCATTTAAAGTACAAACTACAAACCAACAAGATAAGATTAAGTAATGATTAAATTGTTTTTGTTTTATATTAACTCATCTCTGATGCAATCGACGTGAAAGCCAAGCTGAATATCAGCACACAAACGTAATCAAACATCTTCATTGTGTATGAACGTATACTACTATCATTATATTCATATCTTACTTATCAACTATCAAGCAGTCGTTATATATATACTGGCTTCTAAACAACAAACCACTTTAGAACGACATTGTTTTGTGACACTTTTATCTTTCCGAATATAAGATGGATCGTCCCGAAAAGCCATATTTTAGTGTCAAACTTTGTATAATAAATCAACAATCGTCTGTATATCTGAGAGAATCAATTTATAATAATATATATCATATTGATTTATTAAACATAATGACTCATCTAAAAGTTATCTATCCCGCAGACCTAAATTTAAAGATACATTTACCAATAATATTCCATTCAAATCAACCAAAGTTTCAATTAATTTTATTCTTCCATGTATACACTATCCCGCACATAACAAAAACTTGTAAAAATACAGCCAAACCTTACACACTCAAAAGAAATGAGATCTAAAAAAGGGCCAAGCTCATCTACCCTTCCACATTTGCGCATTCTTAATCATAAACGTACAGTGTCCCGTAAACAACATCATTGAAAAAGCTTGGCAAAATAGAATTTTCAACTATAAATTTAAACGTAATTGTTAATCCAAATTCTATTTTCTAATTAATTTTAATGTAATGGTCATGCAAATTCTATTTTGCCAAGCTTTTCAAGGATGTTGTTACGGGACACTGTACGTTTATGAATTAAGAAGTCGCAAATGTGGAAGGGTAGATGAGCTTGGCCCTCTTTTTTAGATCTCATTTCTTTTGAGTGTGTAAGGTTTGGCTGTATTTTTACAAGTTTTTGTTATGTGTGGGATCTCATTACTTTTTCAAGTTTCATTGCAAAATAATTTGTTAAAATATAATAATTTTATCAGTAGATTTAATTGCTATGGTATTACCAATTAACAATTGAATGATTAAATATAGTGGTCCAAAGACTTGCTTTTTGTAAACAATGTAGGCGATTATTGTCACGTAACTATAGTTACTTGTTGATTGTATGCCTGTATAAGGCTTATTTTAAAACCTTTATTTGGAAGCCTTCCAGCAATTTTTTTTTAACTTTTTCTTTCAAAGGGAATTACATCACTATTACCTTAATGTCCATGTAAAATATGAACGTTGTAGCCCCACCCGTTTGGTCAGAATCGCTGGGCAATTGAAACTGTCGAATTAGATAGTAGTAGTAGTAGCCAGTAGTAATTAACATCCTTGAAGTGATTTTGAGCATGTTTTGTCGGACACCTAAATGGCATGTGTTGTCAGGACACCTAAATCCCCTCGATGTTGATAGTTTTCAAGTTCACATCACGTTTCATGACGGCTGGGTGACACCTCGAAATCACCCCAACTCTGCTTGCTGTATAAGGTGCCCGAGTGTGTAGCGCACCGCGGCTTGGCTGCGGCGCCCTAACGGGCACCTAGATAACACCAGTAGAGTCACCAACACAAAGTTTACGTCACAAGCATTACGGCGATACTGCGATAATGTCTTCAAGGATGTGGTTGGGCCCAATCACTTTGATAACATAAAATTTATTTGTAGCAATTACCAAAGTCGTTTAGAGAAAGTGTTTCAATGGTTAAAAAAAATTCATGTATGTAATTGATTTAGAAAGTACTCTGTCCGAGAGTGCACTAAACTCTGAGACCTGAAGATTATACTTGTCTAAATCATTATTAACCCGATGTCGTCTGTGCTTTACTAGTGTTTAACGTATAGCTACATGGTATCAAACCAATAGTTGAAATGACCATCGACCATTCATATCAACGCAATAAAATTAAAAACGTAATAATTAATCAAAATAGGAATAGTAAAAACTTATTATTGCACAATTTGCATATTTGCCTTGTTAAAAATATGTGTTCATCTTGGATGCATCAATGTTACTTATTTTTTGTAAGCACCTCTAGTTAAGTCAAAGGTGAGGTGACATGAATGTTCTGTGGATTTAATAAATGATGGGTTGTTCGGAAGTTCTAGATAAGGAAGTAAAAAGCCATAATATTGTTTTTGTTTATTTATATTTATAATACCATTGATAAAATCAGCTTTTCAATGTGGATACAGAACTAGGAAGATAACGCCAGATGATAGATTTTGTAGAAGAGCAGGGGGTAGTTTTTAAGAACAAGTTCTTGAACACCGCGATAAACATAAAAGTGTAACGTCATTTCAACATGGCTGCCCATGGCAACGCACAGCAACTCCAAGTTTTGATCCAACACAGTTTTGTTCCCATTGTTACCAATCGGTACTTTTTTAGATAAATTCTCTCAAAGATATATATTAAATTTTTTCTATTGCGTATTATTCCCGATGTGTTTGAAAGTTTTTAAAAGAGGAAAAATCACTACAGATCATGAACGGGTGAGTGCTTATTTGATAGGCTTAATTTTATTTATTGCTTATATTTGCATATTTTATAATATTATATTATCAGCCGCGACAACAACATAATATCTTTAGGCTTCTAGTCATTTTTTTTTAGGTCTACCAAAGCTGATCATTTTTGTCCTATTATGTTCAAGGAATGAGCCCATGAAGTTTTCTGTACTTGGGTGCAGCCAGCGCTAAAGTTTATCGGAAGCAAACTCGTCGTTGCTAAGGGCAACCAGTAGCTGTGACGTCACCACTAACTTAGTCTTTTGGATCGTTGTGGAAAACAAAGAGTGGTGGCAGCGGAACAGACGACTTTTTTCATGCTTTCCTGGAGAGCCTAGATACGAGATAGAAAGTGGCCATCTAGGTGCATGGCGGACATATTTTATCCAATTCCCTTATATGATATTTTCTTCTTAATTATCGACATTGAAGTTTAACACCTAAGACAAGTGAAAAAAACATATATTGAAAATTGAGTCCTAAGTGACTTTAGCAGTTACAATAACCGCTCGCAAACGATTGCATTCATGTTTAGCTTTAAAAAGCTGTTTCTATAAATTCCCACCGCCTTTCATTCTAATGCCCGTGATCTGGGCCTATCTCTGACACATGTTTGATTGTTGGCTTTCCGGATGTGAAATTGAGCAGCAATAGACACCAGATACCCAGATGGTCATTTTATTCTTCGTATCTAGGCTCTCTATGATGTCCCATCACCCTCTTAAACTCGCTCGCAGATGAAAACCAGGGACGCGTCACATCTGATGTCAATTAGTCCTCCATCGACTATTAAGAATGAACCACAGTCTTCTATTAACGGGGTAGCGTCGTCGTTGGGATCGCCAAGCGCCCAGCGTGTGAAGCCGGTTGAAGACAGGGACTTATCTGTAAGACAACCAGGTCTTAAATAAAATAAATAAATAAATAAAATAAATTGTATTTAGAGTCTACCCACTAAGTTATATAACTGATTTTCAGTGGGAGACAGTAAAGCAAAGCGACCAAGCCAACCCTGTAGGCCCGGACGCAATCGACGAGTGAGCGATAACCAGCCAATCATCGATATTTTTAATGGGAAATAAAGCAATCAGTGGTATGGACAGTGCGAACACACGAGAATCAACGCCAGAATCAACAACGCTGATTCAGAACAACTCTGAATTTATAATGTGCTTCGTTGCTAGGACGGCTCCAAAGTCACCGTTTACAAACTCCTAAGACAAGAACTGATGGACTTAAGTTCAAATCGGTAGTTAAAAAACTTCTGACTTTAGCGGGAATCGTACCCTGGACCTTCTGTATTGGAAACAGATACGCTAACCAAAAGACCAACGAGCCACACTTTGTTTGCACACACAATACTTTGGTATGTGTTGCTATTTTTCTTCCATATACTATTCTATATTCGTCCAGGACTGAGAATAAATTCAGACAAACAGAGCTTTCATTGGCGGTAGTAAATTTATTTAAATAAATACCAAATGGTTTTTATACGAAAGTGGTGAAATCAAAATAATTTGTATTATTATTCTTAGTTCATAGTTTTATTTTCAAACATTTATTTACAAAATAGAATACATTTTTACATGATATAATATTATATTAAATTTGTTTTGATCCTTAAGCGTGTTTAGTTTAAGATAAAAATAATAATAATAATTTTTGTGGTAAGCCTGCCCAGGGTGCAATTCATGCCTCTCTTCAGGTGTCTTTCAAGGTATGCTGCCGATAGAACAATTGTAAAGGGATGTCTGAGGGCTGTTTATAGTCCGTGGAACAAGCTGCTAAAACTATAGGAACATTTCAATTCCGGAAACCAGCACCAAAATTTAGGAGCAGGTAAAAGACATATTTTAGAATGTTATTTTCACGGGGGACACGCATGGTAGCAAATAAGTCACCTGTCATGGCGTCCACAAGATGGCCGCCAAAATAATTCTTAAAATAGCTGTAACTCAAGAAGTAATCATCAGATTTGGATAAACTAGGTTTTGTTTTATTAGGTTTTTAATGCTTTACAAAAATGTCATAAGAAATTTTACCGTAAATACAATAGTTTTAATTATATTTATATATTATTACAATGTTTTGCAATTATAGCACTTTTTGGTATATATATAATTATTTATACGTAGAATTCGCTAGATTGTCATAAAATTTTCAGACTTTACTAAAATAACGCCATAAATCCAAAATTTTAAGTCCCGAAACGAAATTCCTGTAACTTTTTGAATAAATTAATTAATTAAATTAAGCATTAATTAAATCCCAATTAAAAGTTTCTTATTCACGTACCAAAGTGATAGTAGAGCTGTTAAGCTGAAAAATTGTGCACTTTTTGAGAAAAGCATGAAACTTCTAGCATAGCTAGCTAATACCAATATATTCATATTTAGATGTGGAGGGAAGTCAGATTTGACCTCTGAGGATACTGAGAGGTCAAATTCAAAATGGCCTCCACTCTACGATCCTAATGATTATACACGCTTAACTTGGGAAGCAAATAGTGTAGATAAACCTTTTAAGTGTCATTTTCAATTATTTTTGGGATGCCCATTCAAATAGTGACACTCACGTGTTCGCCAGGTCAAGGTCAAAGGTCAATTTTGAACAAAAAGGTGAACAAAACAACATGCACAATCGTTTGTTTTCTACCTCATTTAAGAGAATACTCTGCCTTCAAATGATGTATTTTTGTATCATGAAGGCCGCCAAGATGACCAACATAGCCAAGATGACCACGCTGAGAGGTCAAATCCAAGATGGCCGCTATTCTACCGGCTTAATGATTATACACACCTAGCTTGGGTAGCAATTAGAGTAGAAAGGCCTTTAAGGTGTCATTTCCAATTAATATTGAGATGCCCATTCTTTTGGTAACAATCAGGTGGTCTCCAAAATGAAAGGTCAAGGTCAAAGGTCATGATTGACCAAAAAGTTGAACACAAAACATGCACAATTTTTTCTTTTCTAGTCATTTAAGAGAATACTCTATACCTCCAAATGTTTTTTTTTAAATCACGATGGCCGCCAAGATGACCAACATAGCCAAGAGGACCGCGCCGAGAGACAATCCAAATGCTGCCATTTTACGTAATGATCATTCACACTAGCTAAGGGGCAAATTAT
>JAMZAV010002115.1:0-120201 GCA_024449915.1 Sweltsa coloradensis
TACAGACTACCGTCATTGTTCATTTCTACCTTATATAATTAATGTAGGCCTACATATACCGTTTACCGTCATTGTTCATTTATTACATACTATTATACATACTATCATACTAAATACGATTTATATTATTACTATAGAATGAGTATAATGAATGATATGACCTACAAGATTTGAAAGCAGATGCCATTATTGACATACAAAATAATAATAAAAATAGGCCATCAGCTTTTCAATAGGCCTACTTTTAATAAAATGTATAGGAAAAAAAACAGTTGTCCTCAGTGTTAAGTAGATAAATATATATAGGACTACTCCGATTGCGTTTACATTGTAAAACGATGTAGAAAACGTGCAAAACAAGTGTAGGGCTATAATTTGCTAGAAGCTCTTTTGATTCTTAGATATCAAGTAAATTATTGAAATTATTAGTATTTGTGGGCAACATTTTCTTGCCAAAATATCATCGATCTTCATCATTCAACATTATTTGATACACTTGTTTCTGTATTTAATAGTTTAACAGTGTGGTTGGTTCTTTTCGAGCTAAAATCATCAAATAATCTCAATTATTTGTTGTAATTTAAAATGCCATAAAATTCCCGTTTTTAATAAAGCTGATCCCCAAAACTTACAAATACGCGGACGATATGACATAATCAACAATGTTTTCGCAAATGATCAGAAATGAAACAAAAACCAAGTTGAAGCCATACAGCGCCCGCCGTAAGCAGCTCGCCTCTATATCACCGATCGGTCCGACATGTTGCGTTTTAGTGCTGCTATCTATCTTTGCTTGGAAACGCGTATACAGTGTCGTTAAAAATATATATATAGTGTCAAAGAACTAACAATCCCTATCATCTGCTTCAACATAAGCCTCAATTCCAAACATCATACTTTTCTTAATTCATGTTGAGTTAGACGACAGCTAATTTCAAAGCGGTAAGAAACTGTGACATGCTTATTCAGGGCCTTAACCCCCCCCCCCCCCAACCGTCACAATATCAGGGGTCAGTCAACCCTTCATACCTGCCAACGTACACGCCTGGGTGGGTGGTACTTCTCTAGGAAAGAGATTTAGAGATTATATCTTACACCGGCCAGTACCTGCACCTGCTCACGTAAAAAAAAAATGGTGAAATGGAAATGAGTGTTTTGATGCAGGAGGAAGAGTTTTTTTTTTGGAATCACAAACAATGTGTTAAAAATAAGGTATGTGTAGTTTTGTCCAGACGATCAGCTGCCAGCAGTTCCTTAATGATATTATAAAACTTCCACTTTTTTGGTAATTTTTCCTGTTTGTCATTTTATTTAACCCTTTTCTGCTAAAGTGATTTCATGTAATTTTATACAGTAGTTTAAAAAGGGTGTTAGAGACACAGTAAAAATTCCAGCTTGTTGTATGGTTTGTGCGCCTAACTTCTTTATTTAAAGAGCTAGAGTAAATTCCTTACAGACCTTATAGGCCTACTATTAGTTTAACCAAAAAAATAATTTCTACATTATCTTTCTATCACATATTCATCAACTTGTTCATTACACTCTTTATTTACAGAGATCTGACGTGCACCGTTATGGCAAAACATTCTTCTCTACGAAACTATGCACATGCTTGCTATAAACTAGAAAAAAATGCACAACTAAATGCAGGTGTACAACGCCAAGGTGCAAAAACCAAAAGGTAAGAGCACGCACGTCAAGTGCAACTTGCCTAAATATTTTTGAAGTAACCTTCTTGCACTGCTACTATAGCATTGAAAACCTCTTGTCACTACACCACCTACAGTTGTTTTCTTTTAAGTTTTAATAATGGCTGGACCGATTCCGATACCGAGTCCTAAGAATCGCCGAGTCTTCGTAGAATCGGTAGAATCGCCGATACCAAGTCTTCAATCAAAATTTCCTTTACCGATTCTTGATTTGAATTTCGCGCGCGGAAGAATTGGAGGTCGTTAAGTCGATTGATTGATTGGATATTGCTTTACGTCTCATATTAATGTAACTTGGCTAATCGAGACGAAGGGAGGGACGTAAGGGATGACGCGGGGGGACAAGGGGTGGACAGGCCTGTGCTGGTCAGAACCAGACACAAGCATATGGGGAGGGCAGGGGTTCCCCCACGTCGTGGTCGTCTCCATCTGCGTCATCATCCGTCCGTGTTGTCTTTGTCGTCGCCGTCGGGGAGGTAGTCCAATGGAAGGGGTTCCCCGACGACGACCCAGAGCTCGCCATTAGTTTCAGGAGTGAAACTCCCCTATTCACGGGCCAAACCGCGAGAAGGTGTCGAGTTGGAATTTGAAGGCCCTCGTAAAGTCGATATGTGCGCGACCGATCGATAGTTGTACGCCACCATTTCGCAGTTTGCCGGCCGTCCTTCTTGGACTAGGCCTAGTTGCAAGGCTTTAACGATGTCCGAACGAACCAGAAGTGAAATTTGGAAGCATTGTAAAATCAATGAGACTGATGAGACTAAAATAATCTGCAACTATTGCAAAAAGGAAATATCCCGCGGGGCCTCGGTCTGAAGACATATACGACGTCAAATATGCTGAAACACTTAAAAACGTTCCATGTGCGTCAGTTGGAAGACTATGAAAATGAACTTGAAGATGATCCAAGGTAAGTTTACTTATTTATTTTATTTGTCCAAGTAGGCTACGTAAAATCTGCTTTAGGTAATAGCTTGTAAAAGGTAGACCAATATGACCTTCCCGGTTGACGCGCCCTAAATGCTCATGTCGTAATGTTGAAATCGTTCGTCCAACGTTGCTAGACAAAGCATGACCTTGAACGAACGTGTAGGCTAGGCGCCTTATCACGAGTAGAGCGAGCGATCACGGCCCGTGTGCGTGTGCGCTGCGCAGCAGATCCCAGAGTCAAGTTACGTGCAAACTACTTCACAAGCTTCAAGGCCGACGACGAGTGTTATTTTTAAACAACATTGGGATCCAAGAAGATGATGGTACAACCATAGAGATAAATAAGTACTTCGTTATCTCTATGGTACAACGCGTCGCGATTGTAGTTCTTCGAACGTCATTTGAAGGGGGAGGGGGGGGGGGGAGAGAGAGAGAGAGACATCGCGCAGTATTAAGCTTTTTTGAACATCATTGGGGCGGGGGGGAAACATTGCGTATTTTGTTTAAAGGCTAGATTAGGTCTGCATGTTGGGAAATATGATTTCAAATGTAAGTCTGCAGCCTAGACTTAAGCCAAAGATTTGCCTAGACATTAAGGTATCATAATTGCCCAATCCTTATACACACATGCAAATATAGGCCCTACTGACATTATTTTTTTGTTGACAGCTCAATCCTCCCTGACGACCTTGAGATGACCTCGGAAGAAACCACTGCTGTTAGTGACCAGCCAGGACCTTCATCTAGGCCTGATATGCAGATTCCAAGTTTACCAGTAACAAGTAGGCCTAAGACTAGGACACCTCCAAATGCAGCAGCCCAACCTACAGTTGCTTCTCTTTTTGCCAAAAAAGAAAAATTTACAAAAGATAACCCTAAAGCTAAGAAAATTACAAGCCTAGTTGCCGAAATGATATGCCTGGATAATCAACCATATTCTATGGTTGAAGAACAGAGGCTTCAAGGGATTAATTTCATACCTTGAACCAAGATATCAAATCCCCTCCAGAAAACATTTCTCATCAAAATTAATACCAGATATATACCTCAAAGTAAGAGCCGAATGTGAGAAAGAGCTACAAGGCGCTAAGTGGGTTAGCTTCACGACCGATATGTGGAGCTCACCTTCCAATAGGTTTGTTTGGTTTACCTAGTGTAGTGTAGACTAGTGTAGTGTAAGTGTAGGCGTACAAATCAAATTACACTACACTTTACCCAGGATAACCAAACGAACTTTTCTGACACTTTACACTAGAGGCGCTTTATTTCTCCGATTTATAAAAGTTGTTGACATGGCAAAGCGGCGAGCTGTTTTAGAGGCTCTAATTGAGTCATCTGATGATGAAGATTTTATTCAAATCTTCGATTCAGGATCTTCAGATGATGATGAAGATATGCATTATAATTTACTCGAAAATATATTAACGAAGACGAAAAGATGCTGCATTCCACTATACTGTGAAAATGTGGTCCCACAGTATTCTGACAGAGAATTCATTACTCATTTTCGAATAAGAAGGCCCCTGTGCGAGGAACTGATAGAGAGGTTTGGCCGTTCTGACATCTATGAATCTCTCTTGACAGGTAAGTCCCTAGGCTATAGGCCTATAGTTCAGATACAGCTGAGGTCATAACCTAACCTCGAAACTATAGGCTATAGTTGCCTAGCCCTAGCGTAGCCTAGGCCCCTACTTCTGTGCACTGATTGGCTGTTTTTATCAGAATCCATCACAAATGAAGTAGGGCTAGCTATAGGCCAAGGCTATCTTTTGGGCCTAGGTCTAACCGGGATCCTTAGGGCTTGTGTCAGACTTTATTGTGATATCTGAGGTCATAACCTCGAAACTAGGCTAGGCCTAGCCCTAGGTTCTGCTATTTAAACCCTTTATGTGTCACAGTGTCAGACGAATTTGAGACAAGCCTAGGCCTACTTGTCAACAGCAGAGACTTTGTGTATCCAATCCCTTTGGTTATTCAATGGCAGAGGAGACAATACTTACCAATTGTCACACTATATGCCTACTTTAAATAGTCGAAATGCAGTGCAGGCTACCTATATAATATTATAGGCGTACTGGTTTGCACAATTGTTACAATGTCATTTTCTTCTATTTTAGGTCATGGTTTACCACCAATCACTCCGGAGAAGCATGTATTGGCATTCCTTTGGTTTGCGGGCCATCAAACCGCATCCTTTAGAGATGTATCGGATCGCTTCGATATAAGCTTATATTCCCTGCATAGAATCATAAGTAGAGTTAGCATGCATCTTAGCTCAATGGCATCTTCTGTAATAGTGTGGCCAACAAGAGAAAAAAAGGCAATAATTGAAGAGCATTATAGAACTCGTAAGGCCTTACCCAATGTCTTAGGTAAGTATTTTCTATGTATGAAATGAATTGTAGTCACGTGCCAATATTCGGTAACATAGTCCGCTTAGTGTAAGTGCAGTCAACTTGTGCGTTCCAGATTTCAGTCGTGGACATTGAATTGCTTACTGGCTGAATATTGGCACATACGCATTACCTTCACCAGATTACCAATTATATGTTTTGTGCCAGAGGGCATGGATGAAAGAGACGTCTGCAGGCCTACTGGGCCGCTAGATGAATAATCATAATTACGATGAATGCAGGAATAGGAAAACACATAGGTGTAGTCAACACAATATTTTTATAATGGCATTGTATTTATTTTTCAGGTTGTATGGATGGTTCCCACATACGTATTGATAAACCAACAATCAACCACAACGATTACATTAATCGCCATGGCACACATTCTGTTGTTCTCCAAGGAATTTGTGACCATGAATACAGATTTATTGATGTATTTTTGGGGTACACAGGTTCTGTACATGATGCCCGGATATTTAGAAATTCAACTGTATATGAAAACTTGAACCAGTTATGTGAAGTTAAGTATATATAGCTAGTAGGCATGCAATAACTAACCTAGATATCACAACATTTTGCTATTGCATATTATTTTGTACAAGTATTAAATATATGTCCATAATAATTCTCATACCGTCATGTCTGATATTCAACTTCTTCCCAAAATGTGTGGCACTTTCAGTGTTACCTTGGAAGAGAAAATTACAAATGAGGCCTAATGCTCAAAGTCAAGAAACTCAGAAAACAGAAGATTGTTAGTATTTCTTTTCTTTTCATTCTGCACCCTTTTTTATATTTGATTCATTCATTAAATGCATAATATAATGTATTTTTTTTATTTGTTACCAAAATTGTTGTGTTTAAATGCATTGTTGTTGTAATGCTACTATTTCAAATATTTACGAAAATGTGGTTTATTGTTGTTTCTGCATCTATGTAATTTTAATTAGATTTATTTAGTTGTCCTCCTTTGTAAATCAGTTTTTATAACTGAATAGGATAGACGTTAAATAAATAAATAAAATAAAATAAAAGATTAGGCGGTAGGGTACGCCTATTTAAAAAAATTATAATACACATAGACCTACCGATACACATTAAAATATTAATGATTTATTTCTTCATTATAGGAGGATATACTCTACTTGGGGATAGTGCATATCCATTGTCTACAGCACTGCCTTGTACCATATGCCAGACAATGGACATTTAACAAATGCTCAAAAATTGTTTAATCAAACATTATCATCCTGTGGCGTCGACATAGAGCATGCGTTTGGAATACTTAAACAACGCTTTAGACAACTCTATCATTTAAAGTTGCGGGGTCATCGAAGAATCTGCCATTTCATCCGAGCCTGCTGTGTTCTACATAATATAGCAAATCTGGAGGACCTGCAGTTTCTCGAAGATCAAGTTGAAGAACCCATCGGAGATGTAGAACCTGCTGTACAACTTAATCATGAAGCGCGCGGCAACGATTTGCGAGACGAGATTGCACGCCAGCTGATTCTTGGTCATTAGTGCCACACACCACAAATTGTACCATGCACAAGCATGGTAAAATGGCAATGTTATTACCAAACTAAAAGCTAACTGATACACTATTATATAGGTATACATTTTTTTAGCATTTTAAGTTTCGATGGTGAACATATTTTTTAGTAAATTTGGTAGTACTACTACAAAATGCTAATTTTACTAAAATTTTGGTTTTTTCGTACTATGTATTGTGAGTTTAGTAATGAAGTTTTTTGTGGCTATTTTCCACATCAAGGGTTTTGGTGAAACGAAAATACCTTACTAGAATAGATGCTACAAAATGAAAAATAAGAAAAAATTACTGCTCAATGTTCTAAATTAAAATGCCAAAAATACATATCTCTGCTTTGAATGATCACCCAAGTCCAAAATACAGAAAACCACGTTAATACAAAGTAAATAGGCTACCTATTTCAAATTCTATTGAGGTACAAGAAAATAAAAAAGGTGCAATTTATTAAATTGCAATGAAATTCCAAGGTGGTGATTCCATTGCCTGATTAGTAGAGCCCCGCATTTTTCCTAAATGGGCTTTAACAACGAAAAATTGGTATAAATTCTGTTCTTATACCGAAATTGGGGTAAATTATGTTTTTATACCAAAATTAGGGCGAAAGACACAAATACAGTATAATGTATATTATGCACCGAAAACTCAATTTTTTTGTTAACACAAGAGGTGAAATTACGAGGGATGATACAATTGTACAAATGCTTGTACGAAGCATTTTTTTAATACAACTTAAGAAATTTAAATTACATCACGCTTAAATTAGAAAAGGGTTAATTATCAATTTGCATTTTTGATTGACATGCCATTGACATAATGAAAAATAAAAATAAAGTGTCGCTTTTTCGACTAGGGCTACATTTGAAAAAATTAACAGTTTATTTGTCAAAATTGTCACAAAATTAAAAATTTAATATGGCAAAATTTATCACTTTTACTAACCATTTATTCTTGCCCCTACTGATTAGTGATTCGGGTAGGTACTGCATTTATGTTTGCTTATGCATACAGCAATCGCAATGTTTGTCTTCATCCAACAGTTTTTGTAACAAGTCATTTTTTCTTTTTAACTCTGCGTTCCGCTCCTTCATCAAAAGAAGTATATTATCGTTGCAGGTTTTTTTTGCCATTTCTTTTGAAGAGTGCCGTGCCGCTGCCTCAGTGCGGAGCTCCCTTATTTCTTGTAGGATATTTCGTTTTGGTTTTCGCTCCTTTAAACTAATTGCTGGACTTTCTGGCCTAGATTCTTCTCCTGATGGAATTAAAGATGAATCGATGCAGGGGGCTGTTGTTGTTAGGATCGATTGCATGCCAGCTTTGATCAACTGCTGCTGTTTAGAAACTTCTTGACCAGTTCCCATCAGAATGGGCGGAAACACATTTGATTTCTTAACTAATATTTCAGCAAGTTCGCTGCAAAAAAACAACCAAGAGTTCTAATTAGGTAAACATACTAGTATTTCATGCAATTTTTTTACTAGCCTAATATTGAATGTCACATTTAGCACCAAATGTGATACTAACATTGATAAATAAATTTACATAATATGTTTTGTGTGAATACAGTCTACCTTGGCCTACTCAGCAACAATAAAATGATGAATAAATGAATAGGTAGGGTAGGGTACTTTAAGTCAATGTTTAACTCCATAGTTAGTAGCCCCTAAACAATCAATAATTAGGCTCATGGCCCTATGGGTTAAGAAACACGTACTTTTGATAGCCGCAATTTAGACGGTGGCGCCCACTTTTATTGTTGTTTGTGGTTTTGCGTTTAAACGCTCGCTCTAAAGTCTTCCATCTATTTTCCGCTTGTAGTGGTGTGACGTTATATCCTTGTTCCCCAAGGCGTCCACTGATTTTCTCCCACATCTTTTTGAATGTGATAATTTTTCGGGCATCTAACAATGCCTTCATTTCAGTGTACAAGGACAATAAAAGTTTAGTGGAATTGTCATTCCACTTAAATTTTTCGGCTAGGGGGTCTACTTCTTTGTCACATTCTCTCACTGTATCTGTAAATAAAGTAATTTATTATGAGTTATAATAATAATAATAATAATAATAATAATAATAATAATAATAATAATAACATATTTTACAAGTCATTTTGCTGTGTTCGCTTTAATTTTACAATACCACAACATATCAATTTTGTTAAATATAAGATTTCTGTAATATTTCAAGCTGTGAAAGCATCAACAATGATATAATAATAATAATTTAAAATTTAAGGCTTTCGTGGCCCGGTAAATAATAAACGATTAATCGGTCGGGACATTTTGCCATCAAAAGCAATAAAAGCATATTTGACGCGGCAAAATGTCCCAACCAATTAATTGTGTTCATTAATAATGTTATATTATTGTTAATAATAATAATAATTTCACAAGTTATACTTTCACGACCCGATATAGGCCTTATTGAAGAGAAATTAGCCTATTACATTGACGGGATGTTTCGTCGCGTCGTAATGGTGAATAATTTACATCCACTGACATCATCCACAGTGATGACGCTACGTCGGGAAATCAAGAGTAATGTAAATTATTCACCATTACGACGCGACGAAACATCCCGTCAGTGTTATAATTTCTCTTCAATAATAATAATAATAATAATAATAATAATAATAATAATAATAATAATAATAAAAAAAAAATAATAATAATAATAATAATAATAATAATAATAACATATTTTACAAGTCATTTTGCTGTGTTGCATAGCATAGTTGCATAGCAAAACCATCTAGTCTGCCTTCAAGTGAAAAAATGTGCTATGTATACATTGCAGATTTGCGAGTGAAATAAGCGTTGTTTTCTACAAATGTAAGTATCCCAGTTTTAATATTAATGTCAGTGTATAAACTGAAGTATTAGGTTCTGTTTTTCATGTACCATGTGAAAAGATATAAACGTTTTACAAAATGTATTTTGTAAAATTGGTCAAAAAACATCATATGAAAACAAAAGCAGAGACAATAGTTAAATCAAGGTATACTGAATTATGACAAAGAGCTTAGTCAACTAATCGGAATGGAGAGACGATCTGAAGAAGCCTTGCATTCTACGGCCACGGCCACTCAGAATACCGGCGCTCCAGTAGTCTCTACCAGAAACAAACGAACGGAGACGCAAAAAAGAACAAAATGGTCACATGAAATGAACGAAAATGTTATGCGCTCCTTCTTTAGGGTGAACGAATGTAAAGACGAGCCTTTACCTGGATGGAGACAGCGGTTATACAGGGAGCATACTACACAATTTCCAGAGCTAGAAATAACAGAACAAAATGTTGTAGATAGACTTCATATAATTTTTAAAAAGCAATATCTCAGGCAAGATGTAATCGACCAAATAAGACGAGAAGTCGGGTATGAAATATACAGACGAGATAATCTCGAATCTGACGACGTTAGCACGACCCCTGCACAGTTGCATGAGGTTCAGGCCATAGGAAGAGACGGTGAGAACATAAATAATGATGGAACCGACGCAGAACATATAAGAATAGCATTTATGAACAACATTAGCAAATTTGAACACATTCCTTTCCCAACTTACCAAAGATTATTACAAATAAAAATATATGCATTTACATTAACTGTCTGAATAACATATTGGAAGAATATTTAAGTAATTTAGATCCAACCGATTTCATGAAAATTCATCTGGCTGTATTTTGTGGAGCAGTCACTGTAGCAGAGAAGTTCAACTTTCACCTTATCCAACCAAGAAATTCAGAAAACAGTAGGACTAAACCAAAAAGGGAGGAAAAATGGAAAAGAAGGTTAGAACATAGAATCAACGTACTAAGAGGGGATATTGGACATCTAACAGCATATCTAGTAAATAACACATCGGTGTCCCTGAGGAACAAGTTAACCAATTTTTGAGATAGCCGGAACATATCCATGTGAAGAAGATTTCAGATTAAAATGTGAAGACTATTTGGACACTATGAAACAAAGATTGAAAGCTCTAGCGGCACGCTTAAAAAGATATGTGCAGTGTAGCAGGAGACACGAAGAAAACAAATTGTTTAAGAGTAATGAGAAACTGTTTTATCGGAAACTAGGAAACAAAGTTATGGTTGACAACGACAATATTCCTCCTCCTACTAAAGAAGCCTTGGAGGAATATTGGAGCAACATTTGGTCAAAACCAAAAGACTTTAACCGCGAGGCCGAATGGCTTCCTCATATAGAACAAAGAACAGATGAAATTGAGGAAATGCCGGATATAGTAGTAAATATAGACGACATCACATATGCAATAAAAAAAACTCATAATTGGAAAGCTCCTGGAGTAGATGGAATACAGAACTTTTGGTGGAAAAGACTAACGCCAGTGCATTGTAAACTAAAGGATTTCTTTAACCAAGTACTTCACGACCCATCACTTGTTCCAGGATTCTTTACTCAAGGTATAACCAATATGATATTCAAGACAGGAGACAGATCGGACCCCAAAAATTATAGACCCATCACTTGCTTGCCAACCATTTATAAAATTCTAACATCAATCTTTACCTTGAAATTAACAGAACATTTATCAGAACATGAAATTTTAGCGTGGGAACAGAAAGGATGCACACAAAATGCATATGGATGTAAAGAGCAGCTTATAATTGATAGTATTGTTACAAAACATGCAAATGACAAAAAGAGGAATCTATCAGTAGCTTACATAGACTACAAAAAAGCATTTGATTCGGTTCCGCACGATTGGTTAATCAAAGTTCTTGATTTGTATAAGGTAAATCCACAGTTGATAACGGTGCTTAAGCATCTCATGAATTCATGGAGAATTAATATAATACTAAAAACCAATTCAGATTCTGTTAATATTGAAAATATGGCAATAAAGAGAGGGATCTTCCAGGGGGACACCCTTAGCCCTCTATGGTTTTGTCTCGCATTAAACCCAGTATCAGAGCTACTTAATCAAACAAATGCTGGATATCGCCTTACCTGTAAAGAAATAATGACAAGGATAACACATCTGCTGTATATGGATGATTTTAAAATGTATGGAAAATCAAAAGAAGAGCTCAAAATTTTAATTGGCATTGTAAAATTATTCAGTGAAGACATTCATATGGAATTTGGATTAGATAAATGTGCTTCAATGCATATGAAAAGTGGAAAATTGCAAGAAACTGACAATTACCAAATTTTACAAAGGTGAAACAATTTTAGAGTAGGTCTGGTTTAAGATCATGATGTTTTTTGGACTATACACTACTCAAAATAAAACAAAGATTACAATATTTCAAAGGTTAATCAACCTCCTTCATCAGGTTTTTAATGACAGTTGAAACAAGACAACAGAATGGGCTTTAAAACAAATAAACAATGCCAACTAAACAATCAAATTACACCAATCCACCAAAGAATCATAATAATAAATGTGGTTGTAGTTGTTGTTGTAACATAAAAGAACTTATAAAATTTACAAAACAAACAAGAAGAAGAAACATTATGGCTTATTAGTTACAAAAACTTTCCAAATTCCAGGAAAATCAATGCTAGGTGCACTTATCACATTATTACTAACAGACATCAATGCAGCCTCTTTAAGTTTACGTTTATGTGGATTGGCTTCATGAAGGATAATGGATGAGTTGTTCCAATCCACATAATGGTGATTTTCATAAACATGTTCTGCTAATCTAGAGGAACATACTTTATGCTGCGTGACGTTGTTCTTATGCTCCTTCAACCTCACCTCAAGAGGTCTCTTTGTCTCTCCAATGTACGCGGCACCACATTGACACGGTATTGAGTAAACAGCATTCTTGGACAATTGGGATTCGTTCTTGGGTTTAGTAACTGTTAATATACTTCTTAGGGTAGTAGGTGATTGAAAAACAGTACGAATCCCAAAAGGAGATAGAAGACGTCTGACTTTTTCGGACAAATTCGGATAATAATCAAGAACTACTGTTTTCAGAATTTGTGGTGGAATAGGAGCTTGACTATTATTTTGCAACACAACAGCTGTTGAAACGGATTTCATCACTTTCTTGAACACTTCACTTGGATAACCATTTTTCACAAATGCATCATTAGGTACGAAAGTTCTTGGTTCAACAAGATATCTGATGAACAATTCGAAGCCGCTCGGACTGCCAAACATCTCATTACACCTTTCTTAATGTGGACTGGGTGGTTTGAATCAGCCCTCACATACTGATCAGTGTGTGTCGGTTTCCTGTATACACCAGTGGTCAATCTTGTATCAACTTTAGAGATAAGTAGGTCTAAGAAAGGGAGGCTAGCGTCTTTTTCCTCTTCAATTGTGAATTTGATGTTCTGATGAAATCCATTTAAATCCTTGTGTAAACCTTGAAATTCCACCTGTGTCCCTTGATGGATACAGATTATGTCGTCTACATATCTCCTCCAAAGATCAATCTTGATGGAACTAACCTTCAGCACTTCTGTTTCAAGATGGTCCATGAATATATCCGCCATCAATGGTGAAAGGCAACTTCCCATCGCCAGGCCGTCTAGTTGTGTATAGAATTGATCTTCGTATTGGAAATAGCACGACTTCACACATATCGTTAACAATTCCATAATACTATCAACAGGTAAATTTGTTCTATTCGACAGCGAGTTATCAGAGGAGAGTTTATCTTTAACCAAAGATAAGGTGTCGTTTATAGGTACCGAAGGGAATAGGTTAACTACATCAAAACTTACCAATTTTGTGCAAGGATTTATAGGCACAGTTTTGAGGATTTCCCCTAGTTCTTTGGAGTTTTCCACTGATGATGCAATACGTCTCCCCAGGGGTTTCAAAATGTCCAATAAGAAAGATGACAAGTTGCTGAAAGGAGAACCTCTAGAACTGACTATGGGTCGAAGAGGTAATGTCACCTTATGGATTTTGGGAGTCCATAAATATGAGGCGGCTTCGAGTAATGTGGGGTCAGATAAGTTCTCACCTTAGGATCAATGTATTGTTGTTGCTCTTTGAGCTTACGGTAAACTAAAGATTCGTAGGATGTAGTAGGATCTTTTTTGAGTACTCTATATTGATCAGAAGTCAATATCTCCCCAAGTTTCTCTTTATAGACGGTCTTATCCAAGAGTACAGTTGCCTTACCCTTGTCAGCAGGTAGAATAACTATTGAGGTATCGTTCTTCAAACCTTTTATAGCTGCCAACTCTTGTGCATTAAGGTTAGGTGTACTCACTGATTTTTGCATCAAAGCTTTTTTATGTTTACCCTTAATTCATCTTTTTTATCTTCATCCACTAGATGCATACAAGATTCAACTACAGTGACCACATCAAACTTGTCAACACGTTTAGGTGTCACTGCAAAACCTAGACCTCTAGATAAAACAAGTTCCTCAAGTGGTTCTAGCTTGCGGGAAGAGTGATTGATCACAACTTTCTTTATAAACTCAGTTGAAGGCTTAAATCCCTGTAGAACTTGTTCTGAGATTTCAGAACAAGTTCTACAGGGATTTAAGCCTTCAACTGAGTTTATAAAGAAAGTTGTGATCAATCACTCTTCCCGCAAGCTAGAACCACTTGAGGAACTTGTTTTATCTAGAGGTCTAGGTTTTGCAGTGACACCTAAACGTGTTGACAAGTTTGATGTGGTCACTGTAGTTGAATCTTGTATGCATCTAGTGGATGAAGATAAAAAAGATGAATTAAGGGTAAACATAAAAAAAGCTTTGATGCAAAAATCAGTGAGTACACCTAACCTTAATGCACAAGAGTTGGCAGCTATAAAAGGTTTGAAGAACGATACCTCAATAGTTATTCTACCTGCTGACAAGGGTAAGGCAACTGTACTCTTGGATAAGACCGTCTATAAAGAGAAACTTGGGGAGATATTGACTTCTGATCAATATAGAGTACTCAAAAAAGATCCTACTACATCCTACGAATCTTTAGTTTACCGTAAGCTCAAAGAGCAACAACAATACATTGATCCTAAGGTGAGAACTTATCTGACCCCACATTACTCGAAGCCGCCTCATATTTATGGACTCCCAAAAATCCATAAGGTGACATTACCTCTTCGACCCATAGTCAGTTCTAGAGGTTCTCCTTTCAGCAACTTGTCATCTTTCTTATTGGACATTTTGAAACCCCTGGGGAGACGTATTGCATCATCAGTGGAAAACTCCAAAGAACTAGGGGAAATCCTCAAAACTGTGCCTATAAATCCTTGCACAAAATTGGTAAGTTTTGATGTAGTTAACCTATTCCCTTCGGTACCTATAAACGACACCTTATCTTTGGTTAAAGATAAACTCTCCTCTGATAACTCGCTGTCGAATAGAACAAATTTACCTGTTGATAGTATTATGGAATTGTTAACGATATGTGTGAAGTCGTGCTATTTCCAATACGAAGATCAATTCTATACACAACTAGACGGCCTGGCGATGGGAAGTTGCCTTTCACCATTGATGGCGGATATATTCATGGACCATCTTGAAACAGAAGTGCTGAAGGTTAGTTCCATCAAGATTGATCTTTGGAGGAGATATGTAGACGACATAATCTGTATCCATCAAGGGACACAGGTGGAATTTCAAGGTTTACACAAGGATTTAAATGGATTTCATCAGAACATCAAATTCACAATTGAAGAGGAAAAAGACGCTAGCCTCCCTTTCTTAGACCTACTTATCTCTAAAGTTGATACAAGATTGACCACTGGTGTATACAGGAAACCGACACACACTGATCAGTATGTGAGGGCTGATTCAAACCACCCAGTCCACATTAAGAAAGGTGTAATGAGATGTTTGGCAGTCCGAGCGGCTTCGAATTGTTCATCAGATATCTTGTTGAACCAAGAACTTTCGTACCTAAATGATGCATTTGTGAAAAATGGTTATCCAAGTGAAGTGTTCAAGAAAGTGATGAAATCCGTTTCAACAGCTGTTGTGTTGCAAAATAATAGTCAAGCTCCTATTCCACCACAAATTCTGAAAACAGTAGTTCTTGATTATTATCCGAATTTGTCCGAAAAAGTCAGACGTCTTCTATCTCCTTTTGGGATTCGTACTGTTTTTCAATCACCTACTACCCTAAGAAGTATATTAACAGTTACTAAACCCAAGAACGAATCCCAATTGTCCAAGAATGCTGTTTACTCAATACCGTGTCAATGTGGTGCCGCGTACATTGGAGAGACAAAGAGACCTCTTGAGGTGAGGTTGAAGGAGCATAAGAACAACGTCACGCAGCATAAAGTATGTTCCTCTAGATTAGCAGAACATGTTTATGAAAATCACCATTATGTGGATTGGAACAACTCATCCATTATCCTTCATGAAGCCAATCCACATAAACGTAAACTTAAAGAGGCTGCATTGATGTCTGTTAGTAATAATGTGATAAGTGCACCTAGCATTGATTTTCCTGGAATTTGGAAAGTTTTTGTAACTAATAAGCCATAATGTTTCTTCTTCTTGTTTGTTTTGTAAATTTTATAAGTTCTTTTATGTTACAACAACAACTACAACCACATTTATTATTATGATTCTTTGGTGGATTGGTGTAATTTGATTTGTTTAGTTGGCATTGTTTATTTGTTTTAAAGCCCATTCTGTTGTCTTGTTTCAACTGTCATTAAAAACCTGATGAAGGAGGTTGATTAACCTTTGAAATATTGTAATCTTTGTTTTATTTTGAGTAGTGTATAGTCCAAAAAACATCATGATCTTAATTACCAAATTGGTGTTGGTCAAGAAATTCCAAACATAAACAATAGCGAAGAAAGATACAAATACCTAGGAATGAGGCAAAACATTATTCTTAACCACAAGGAATTAAAAAATGTATTTAAACAAAAGTATGAACATAGAGTTAAAACTATCTTAAAAACAAATGTTAAAGGAAGCTATAAAATCAAGGCATTAAATGCATGGGCTTTACCAATCTTGACCTTTTCATTTGGTATTGTGAAGTGGTCAGATGTGGACTTGATGGACCTAGATCGTTTAACAAGAAGACAAATGACCTTCTTCAGAACTCACCACCCAAAAGCATCTTCTGAAAGGTTATATATACCACGGGGAAAGGGTGGAAGAGGATTGGTAAATATTCGGTCATTGTGCTATTCGCAAGTTCATAAACTCAGATCATACTTTCTTAATTCTACATTCCATTATCACCAAGAACTTAAACTCCGAGATAAAACTATAACTCCCCTCAGGCTAAATGACGATTCTTTCCATCCAGAAATATACATAGAAGATTTAAATATGAAGATGAATGTCTGGAATACTAAATCACTTCATGGGAGGTACCCGAAAAGTATCCAGCAGCCAAATATTGACATTGTTAAATCAATAAGATGGATTCACAAAGGAGATTTGTTTGCTGAAACCGAAGGATTTATGTTCGCCATCCAAGATCAGGTTATAAATACCAACAACTATAAAAAATTCATCATCAAATCCAATGACAATGATATGTGTAGAAAATGCAAAAAGTTTACGGAGACAATAGACCATGTTATAGCTGGGTGTCCTTCAATTGCCAACACGTGGTATCTCAGTAGGCATAATCAGGTAGCAAAGATAGTTTATCAACATCTAGGAATGAACGCACATCTACTTGTCAATCCACCTCCTTATTACAAGTATTCTCCTGCACCTGTGATCGAAAATGCAGAATTTATAATGTATTGGGATAAACAGGTTATAACAGACAAAACCATAGACCACAACAAACCGGACATCATTTTATGCGATAAATCTAACAGAATTACATATCTAATTGACATTGCGATCCCCATGAGTAAAAATATTGAGAACACCGAGAACACTAAGGTGGAAAAATATCAAAATTTAAGTCAAGAAATAACAAGAATTTGGAAAATGAAAACTGTTACTGTCGTGCCTATCGTGATCTCAGCCACTGGAGTCATACCATCTTCCCTCTCTGCCAGCCTACAATGCCTGGGTCTGTCTCCAAATCTCTACATCAGCATGCAGAAAGCAGTCATCCTTCAAACGTGCCACATAGTCAGAAGATTTTTGCAGTAATCACTCTCTTTCTCTCTCTCTCTCTCTCTCTTTAAAAGATTTTGCCATACAATTGCTTGTTTTATAGATAGAAACTTTTATTGATTTTGTTATCACACTCATCTTTATTATTATTTTGTTAATTAGATTAATTTGTCTACAGTAATATGTGTACTATACTTATGTTTTCACGCTGTTATAATGTAAACTTTTGTTGGGCTTGGGCCTCACCCCGCCTTGTGTATACCAGGACGCAAATGTACCTGAGATTGTTTGAACAATAAAGAACCACTATAATAATAATAATAATAATAATAATAATACAATCTATGCTTAACAGTTTGATGTAAGCTTATTAAAAACTTTTTTTAATTTTGCATGGCAATTAATTTGTGTTTTAAGAGTTTTGAACTGACAGCTGCTTTTATTCAATAAATGTATATATTTATAAGTTTTAGAGGTAAAGTGGTTGAATGTGTAGTAAAACCAGCCATTGCAAATGTTATAACATAGCAACTACCGGTATTCCACCAGATGGTATTAACATAATAATTTAAAATTAAAATATTATTGCTTAGCATGTAAACATTTGATAAGATAATAAACTTTTATTTCCTGTTAAGAGAGGTACCATAATATAGGCCTATCCATTAAAAATGTGTTATGTATGCCTATTTGTATTTTATACACTAGACATTTTATTCAAAAGTCAAAACAAAGTTTAATAAAAACCTATTATAATATCAAACCAGGTACCTGCCTTTACACACATTTTTCGCAACCGCGGGATCGCAGTCGTAGCTGTCCAATTTTAAAGCAGGTTTCCTAAGATGCTGATAGCAAAGATTGGGATTTGATATGTGGACTGTGCGTCAACTGAATGCCTACAAGTATATTGTGTAAGCCTACGATTTGCGGAACTATTTCGGTTGGTATGGACAGTTTTTGATCAGTAGGTACTTTGGATTTAAAATAGCGACGTTAAAGGTTTTGTAGGTACTTTAGATTTAAAATAGCGACGTTAAAGGTTTTGTAGGTACACATAAAAAAAACTGTCCATACCAACCGAAAGAGTACCCGATTTGCCGACTACAATAATTGCGACAAATGTGTGTATAGCTTTAGGCCTCTACTTTCTACACCCATTCTGTTTTCTTTACTTTGATGATAAAAAATATACTACCAAAATGACAACATTTATCTGTAAAACACTGTTTTATGGTATATACATAAAAGAAATAAAGAATATGCACTGCATTTTGCACTTTCTTTACCTGATAAAGATGTAGGCTTGGCACCAGTATTTTATTCAATGTTCTGTAATTTTTTGTACCTAACTGTAATAACTGAGAATAAAATGGATTTAAATTGAATTGAATTGAAATTGAATAGCCTACTTTGCTAAAGGCAAAATGCATTAGATTTAGGTCACAGTTATTTCTATGAAAAAGTTACATGTTAAGTAAGGCCGCATTTACATAACTTTGTTTTAGTCTTAAGAAATTGTTATTGTTAAGAAATCCGATATCCTAATTGGTTAGTAATGTTTCAGTGGCCTGTCATAATGAAGTTACTCCTTTTCATTGGTCATTGTATAAATAACAAAACGTCTGATTGGTCGGTCGTAAGAATTTTGTTTTTGTTATAACAATTTCTTATGACAAAATAAACGTAAACAATTTAACACGTATTTCCTATCCCTTATAACTAAACCAATTAATGTGAACGCGGCCTTACTATGCCTACTCAGTTTACGGTACTATGCAATGCCACAACTCACCATGAAACATATGCAGAGAAACACTAGGCCATTCACTTGTTGATTCACTTCCATTTCCATACATTGCCTCAATAGGTTCATTGCTATAAACATCAATCGTATCACAGGGCAAGAGAATTTCTTCACCATCTGTGAAATCAAAACAAATGTGTAAGCCCTACAGTTTGCATTTTGATTTCCACAAATGCAGTAAACATGACTGGCTTTTGTGAAGGTAGGGGTAGGCCTATACTTCTTCGGTTGGGGGTCCAAATGTGTTTTGCGATGTTTTGTAGGGTGTTGGGGGAGGTTCCTAGGAAGGTGTAGGTACCTAGGTAGGTAGGCTTACTAGGGTGTACCTTAGGCAGAGGCCTTGGGATAAGTCTATAGACAACAATTTGTACATGCAGGCCTATGCATCGAAGGAAGAATAAAATTTCAAAACTTTCCTATAGCTAGCTAGGGCTTAGGCCTAGGCCTAGTTCCTATTTTGAGGTTAAAGTAGGACGGCCCTATAATAGGCCACGCAATTTAAATGAGCACTTACCATCAGTTATGAAAACATAAAAGCCTTCATTTATTTTGGGTTCTCCATTCTCGTCTCTCTGCAAGTATGCATTTTTCATTGTTATAGTAGGCTCTAGCCAAGCCTATTTGTTGACACTTGACAGTTGTACGCCGTATCTTTGAACCCAAAGGCCGTCCACAGAACTTGGCGCCTTTTTCGTCAGAATCAGCAGTGCAAGAATTGCAAGTGCCATGTTTTAATAATGTTTTTCTTCAAATTCTGCGCCTAAATATTTACACTTACACTCTACACGACCTCCTAGAGCTCGTGTAGAAATTCTACACTTTACACTACACGAAGTCAAACCAAACGGCTACACTTTACACTACACTTAATACGAAAACGCTTTTTAGACTTTTTGAGCCTACACTAGTGTAAAGTGTAAGTTCGTGTAGCAAACCAAACAAACCTAATGACGACTTTTTAAGCTTAACAGCGCATTATTTAAATGATCAGTTTGAACTCAAAAATGTTTTCTTGGAAGTAATCCCTTTTGATCACGTCAGTCATACTGCAGCCAACATATCCGATTTCTTGCATGAAACCTTAGAAAGTTGGAACCTGGCAGATTCGTGAACAAAGAAAGTGAACATTTTTGTCAGAGATAATGGGCGAAATTTTGTTGCGGCTATGGAGCAAGGTAATTTCAACCATATTCCTTGCCTGGCTCACACACTGCAGTTGGTAATTAAAGATGGATGCTTTGGTAACAAGACAATTTCTAATGTAACCGCTGTCTGCAGACGTTTGGTCGGCCACTTTAAACATTCTTGCCATGCTAACAAAATTCTCCGTGAAACTAAGGGTAATCTGGGAGTGCCAATAAAAAAATTAAAACAAGATGAACCTACAAGGTGGGATTCCACATATGACATGTTAAAAAGACTGAAAGATCAGCGTGCACCCCTTTCTTTAGCAGCAACAAAACTAAAATTGCCAGTGGAAATAACCTCAGCACAATGGCAACAAATCGATGCACTTGTAGATATCTTGGAGGTATTCAAGAAAGCCACAAAGGCAATCTCTTCTGCCACCATAACAATAAGCAAATGCAAATGGAGCAGGCTGGGTTTCAAGGGATTCGCAATGATCTATTGGGATCCCTTCAGGAACGATTCAGAGGTATGGAGTCTGAAGCAATATATAGCACAGCCACCCTTTTGGACCCTCGCATGAAAAATAAGCCATTTTCTCGGACACACCATAAGGAAGCTGCCAAAGGATGTCTGATTGAAAAACTTTTAAACCAAAAACCCCAAAGTTTTTAACCACTTTTAAAAAAGCATGCCTTCTTTAAATTAATAAAGAATGAAAATTTCCCCCCCCATTTGGAAGAAAGGATTAAAAATGGGGGGGAACGACAAAGAAAAACCCAAAAAGGAGAGGGGAAAACTTGGGGGCCCCTTTCGGGGTAAATTAATCCCGCTTTTGGAAAACCAGTTTTTAAAAAAAATTTGTTCAAATATTTTTAACACCGTTTTTAGTTTTAAAAGGCTTTTAAGGAAAAATTATTAACAAAAGCTATAAACCGGCCCAAAATTTTTTTTAAAATAAACCTAGTGAAAAAACCCAAACCCAAAAAATTTTTTTTTTAAAAAATAAAATATTTAAAAAAAAGGCCTAGTACTAACAGTGTTTTCATTATGAATTCTAAAAAAGCCCCAAAAAAACTTTTTTTTTAAAAGAAATTTTTATCCCTTTTTTTTTTTAAATTAACCCTTTTTAAAAATTTTTTTGGCCACCGGAAAAAAAGGGGCAAAAAAAAGTAAAAGTTCTGCAAAAACCTTTGCCTTTTTTAAAAAAATAAAAAAAGGGGGTTTTTTTTTAAAAAAAAGGGGAAAAAAACCGGAAAATGTTAAATTCGATTTTTTTTGAAGGGGGTTTAATTTAAGGGTTTTTTAACTTGTTGTTTCTTTTTTTAATGCCTAAAATAAAAAATTTAAATACAAGGAATTGTAAAAAGGTTAGGGTTTAGGGGTTTCACAACCCAAACCCCTTTTCTTCCAACTGAAGATTTATTTCCCAAAAAAACCCAAAAACCTTCACCAAAAATTTTTAATTCATTCAGATTGACCCAAATTCCCCGGTAAAAAACAAAAATTTTTTCCCCACGGGGTCGGAAATTATTATTTTTTTAAAAATAAATATATTTGGAATTTAACACCCTTTATTACCTTTTCCCCAAATTTCCCGCGGGGCGAACTAGTAAAAAATATGAAGGGTGGGCCCGGGCTTTCTTTTGGACCTGTTTTGAGTTTGGAATTTTGTGCTTTTTAAATTTGGAAAAAACCCCCTTTTTTTTTTTAAAAATTTAAATGATTTTTTGTTTTTTAAAACTGGAGGTTACCAAATTTTTTTTTTACTGTTATTTTTAAAAAACAAAATGAAGGTAAAATTACAGGGGAAGTAAATTTTTGGGTTTGATGACTTTTTGGGTTTTTATTTTTTAGGGGGGGTTTCCCCCTTTTTTTTCCCCCCGTTCCCCTTTTGGGGTTTTTTTTTGTGTGATTGGGGCCCCGGGAATTTTATTTTTTTTTGGGGTTTTATAATTTTTTTGTTTTAAATGAGAAAAAAAAGAAATTTTGGGGGCTCCCCTTAGGGGAGGGTCCATCCCCCCAATAACTTGTTCAATTAAAACAAAAATTTTCCCAAAGGATTTTTGATGTAAATGTTTTAGAAAAAGGGAGGTATTTAAAAAAGGCCCCGAACAAAAAAAGGGGGGATGGGAAAGAATTCAACGAAATTTTTAAAAAAGGAGGAAAATTAAAAAACCCCTAAAACCCCGGGGGGGAAAAAGGAAAAATCCGCACTTTTTTTTTAAAAGGGGAGGGGGGGGTTTTAAAAATTGGTCCATGAACTTTGGGGGAGGATGCAAAATGTCCCCCCAAAAAGGTGGCGGGCGGGAAGAACTGAAATTGGGGAAAATCAGGGGGGGGGGAAAAAATCCCGTCACGAGCTTTCTTTTCCGAAACCCTTTTTGGGGGTGGAAAAAGGGGGAAAAAGGGAGGAAGAATTTTAAGAGTTTTTTTGTTCAGGGGACCCCAAAGGTGGAAGGAAAGGGTTTCGCCCCCCGGATTTTGTACGGAGGCGACCCAGGACTGAATTTTAAATTGGAAAATGTTTTAGTCGTTAAAAAAGATTTTAAAGGTCAAAACTTATAAAAAAATTTTTAATGGTATTTTTTAGTTACAAAGGATTTTAAAATTAAGGTTAAGGGTTTTCTTTGTACAAAAGATTTAAAGGCAAGTAAATTTTTTTTCAAAAAATTTTTCCCCCCCTCCAACATTTTAAAAGGGTTTTTTCAAATTTTTAAAAAGGGTTATTGAAACCCTATAAAAAAAGGGCCCCTTAAAAAAAAAGGCCCTAAAAAGAACTAGACTGGGTAAAGGCCTTTTTTTTGCTTGTGGGGGTTAGTTTGGTCAACCTGGGGTTTGGGGGTTTTTACGTTCCCTTTTTTTTGTTTTAAAGGAAACCCCCTTTAATAGGTGCCCCAGGGGGAAAATTAAAAAATTGGGGTAAAAATTTAAATTTTCATAAGAAATAATTATTCAATTGCGCACAAATTTTACACGAATATATTAAATTTATAAAAATTTAAAGGTTTTGTAAAAATCATTACAATCAGATAAATGTAGGGGTTTTTAAAGCCGAAGAAATTAAAAAAATTTGTAAATTGCGATTTTCATGAGATTTTTTTTTTTTTTTTTTTAACTTTTATTAAACTCCCGAGAGTACAACACCAAAATGGCGTAAACATAGGCAACATTACACCAAAACAAATTACACAAATAGTTACAATTTACATTTCAGCTATGACAATGACAGGATAAATGATTAAAAAAATTACAAGTTTACAAAAGAATTTTAAAAACACAAAATTTAAAAAATTAAACATTTCATACTATATTTTAATTTTTGACCTGATTCTAGACAAACCCTTTGTGGGAAGATCAGTAATGGAATGAGTCCCAGCGGACATATAAAAACTTATACAGGTCGCAACCTAGAACAGTGGGAGTTGCAGTCTGTAATGATGAATGGAACTTTCTATCTAGACAAAAAAAATGGTGAAAAAAGTGAGCTGCTACACGGGTTACACATGCCTGTTTTTTGGGAAGAGGTTTTTTTCCCAAAATCATTTTTTTGAAAAAGATCCTAGAAAGAAATTTGGTCAAATTCCCAAAGGGGTTTAGTCATGCAGTTGAAAGAAAATCGAAAGGGGTCTGATTGGGTTTTGGTTAATTTGAACTGAGGGCAGCAACAAACAAAGATTCATTACTATCTCATATACAAGCGCGAACGAGAATTTTTCATGAGAAAGGGCTTTTCATAAAGGTCTTAAACCCATTCTAATTTTGTGAGATTGGCTTGGGAGAGGTAGGGCCAATGATTTCGATGCCTTTGGAACAATCGGGGCATTTTAAGGGGGAAGAGTTTTTATAGCCAAGAGATTGAGAGTTTTTATAATTTGGAGATAAGGTGCATGGGTTTTATGGGAGAGGGAAAATCTTCTTTTATGTGGGGGGAAAAAGAAGTACCTTTTTAAAGGAGTAAAATACCCAGTATTTGAAAGAAGATACAAAATCACTTTGTCAGTACCATGAAAAAAACAATCGCTTTTGGGTAACTTCCCCCCCCTTTTTTTTTTTTTTTTTTTTTTTTTTTTTTTTTTTTTTTTTTTTTTTTTTTTAACGATTTTTTCGGGCTTACAAAAATTTTGTTTTTGTAAAAAATAAATTTTTTTCTAAAAAATGGTTGCTTTAAAACCCCTTAGGTTTTGAGGGTTTTGGTAAAAGTTAAATTTTTCTGAACAAAAATTTTTTAAAATGCACTTGATTTCAATAGTTTTTAAAAATTCGGGCCAAAGTTCTTTAATTTTCTGAGTAAAAGGGTTTGACAAAAGTGTAAGTTTCCCCTTTTTTGGGGGACTTTTTGAGTTTTTAACTTTGGGTTATTGGTGGGGAAGAAGTATCGGGTTTTAAATTTTGAACAAAATTTTAAATTTTAAAAATTGAAAAAACTAAGGATGCCCCCTAAAATTTTTGGGGAAGGTGCGTTTCCCCGAAGGCTTTTATGAGACTTTGCCTTTTAGGATTTTCCGGGAACGATTTAAAAAGTTAAAAGACAGTTTTGGGTTGCCTATTTAATGGGTTTTTGGGAAATTTTGGGGGCGCTTTTTTTTTTTTCCCAAAGAATGCCTTGTATTCTTGGTTAGGGGGGAAAATTGTGGGGGAATATAATAGGGTTTTTTAATTTTAAAAACCCCAGAGTAAGGGATGCTTTTTTAAATTTTTAAAAAGGGGGTCCTTCCTTGGGGATAGGTCAACCGCTTTTTAAAGGGGGTTTTTAAAGGGAAATTTTTTCCCCTTAAAATTTTAACTTTAGGGGTTTAAAATTAAACGTTTTTCGTGGAATTTTTTATTCCTTTTGGGTCATCTCCGTTTTTTTTTTTTCCCGGTTTTTAAAAATTTGGGGGCTTTTTGTTTTTTTATGGGAAAATTCGAACCTGGTTTTGTAAAGGTTATTTTTTTAATTGTAAAAAGAATGAAAAAGGTAAAAAAGGGTACTTTTTTTAAAAATTTAAAAGGGTTTAAATTCTTGGCCCCAAAATTTTTGGGGTCGAAATTTTTTTAAATCTTTTTGTTAGGGGGAAAAGGTTAAGGAAATTTTGCCTTAATAAGCTAAGTCTTCAGGAATAAAAATTAAGGTATTGAAGAGTAATTTAATTCCCAAAGGGGTTTAAAATACGGTTTAAATTCTTTTCGCTATTTAAAATTGGGGGGGCTTTTAAAAATTTCCCTCCTTCAGGATTTAATATAACCCCAAAGGGTTTTTTTTCTACCGGGGTTTAATTTTTAGGAAACCCCCTTATTTATGGTAACCAGGGTTTAAAGCGGGCAAATTTTTCCTTTAAAAGGTTAAATAAAAAAAAAAAGGTTATTACATGAAAAAATAAAAAATATCGGGTAGAATTGGGGGGAGTGCGGGAGGATTATAAGAAGGTACTGTCTCCCCGGACCCCGGGTACTGAGGGTTTCGGAAAAAAAATTCAAATAAAAATTAATATAAGCAAAATTAAAAAAAACGAAAAAAACGTTGGAAATTTCTGGAGTAATTTTTTGATGGGTCAAAAAACCCCCTTAAAAGATTTTAAGGTCAAAAATTTTATCCCTTATGGTTTTTCCAAAAAAGGGGTTGAGCTCAAAAAAAAGAAAAAAAGAAAAAAAAAACATGCCGGATTTTTTTCTCCAGTGCAGTAGAATGGAGTAGGGTTAGTAATAAGTATACAACTAGTATAAGGGTAATTAATCCTGTAGGTTGATTGAATAATTTTATTAAGGAGGGGGCTGCCTCTTCTTGATATAGAATTAAGGTTTTAATTTGTGTCATATCTATATTTAATGACGCCAGAAGACCCCGGCCCTTCACCGGAATTAGCGACCGCAGTCTCGGCTCCTGCGATGACGTCAGAAGACCCCGGCCCTTCACCGGAATTAGCGACCGCAGTCTCGGCTCCTGCGATGACGTCAGAAGACCCCGGCCCCTCACCGGAATTAGCGACCGCAGTAGTAATAGTAATCAGAGGATTTTACTTTGTCATACATGATTTAGTTTAATTTATTGAGTGAGAGGTTTTGTCTTTAAATTCAGGGAGTGTAGTTATAACTTTTTTGTTTGACTGGATGTCATTAACTTTCATGGGGTTTGTTCTTTTTATTTCTTCTCTAGTAATTTGTGCACTCTTGTGCACAAATTAACTCTTAAGTAATACTCTAAGTAATAGTTCAAGTCTATTGGATATAATGAGAGTAAATATAATTTACTTGATTTATCCTATCAAGATAACCCTTTAATCAGGCACCTCATTTCTTACTTTATGGAAATAAAAATGTGTATGGTCTTATAATAAGGATTGGCTTTCTCCCCATTTAAGAGGTTAAAAATTAAAATTAGGTGAAAGTACAAATTTTTGGGATCTTAAGCCAATTTCGGGGGAAAAATCGAATTTGGTTGGTACCAAATGCAGCAAAATAAGCCCAATAATTCAGACAGAAATTGGAATAAAACATTTGAAAGTATGTTTTTTTAGCCAATTCAAAGACAATAGATACACATCAAATGGATATGAAAATGAGCCACTAGGCATTAAAGCCTATGAGTAACAAATGAACAACACTGATCTTGGGCTGGGGTAATAATCAATCCCTAGCCCCTTAGTTAGGTATAGCCCAGACGGTGTTGTTCCGAACAAAGGGTTACTGATTGAAGTTAAATGTTTAGAATTTGGTAGAATGAAAATGGCGAGGCTTGCCAAATGTGTAACAGTTGAGGGAAACATTATAATGTTAAAAAGAAAACATCAATACTATGAGCAGGTCCAACTTGGAATGTTGTAGTAGTAGTTATTATGGTTTAAGGGCACACAACACTAACACAAACACTAACACACATAAACACACGTTAACAGAATGTAATTTTATTTTATATTCTTAAGCAACCAAAATGACTTGCAGATATTGACTAAATAGTGGATCTTACTGTCATTATGAAGCTACTGACCTACTGAGTAGTCAAGGAGCCGTGCTAAGCGGACGTATTTGCGAGTCGCTCCGTGTGCTGCGTTATATTGTACTGTTGTGCTATTCAATGCTGTGGTTTAAATTATGTGTTGGCTTTCCGTGGAAATGACTCAAAATAAGGCAAAAACTGGTCGAAAGGCTAAAGGTAACAGCTCATCTAAGGGCACTCCTACCCCTGAGACTGAGCCTACGTTCAGTTTTGAACTGGTTTCCGAAAGTTTAAAAACACTTGAGACAGTAGGTGTAGGGTTGCCTAAGGACGCGACCGCCGGTTTCGAGGCATTACCCGGTGCAGTGCAGTTGATGGCTAGGTGCCTGCAAGATATTTCTTAAGCTATCGAGCTGCAGGCAATGATACCAAAAAAAATTATTGAAAGAGAAAAAAAATGAGCGTAGACCACGAGCAAGATGGAATAATAGAAATACTACAAGAGCTATGCCCAAGAATAGCAGTGCTGTAGATGTCCCTGCCGTCTCCAGAGCCATGCCCAAGAAGAGCGGTGCCGTAGATGTCCCTGCCGTCTCCAGAGCCATGCCCAAGAAGAGCGGTGCTGTAGATGTCCCTGCCGTCTCCAGAGCCATGCCCAAGAAGAGCGGTGCTGTTGGTGTCACGAGGGCGGTGCCCAAGAAGAGTGCCCCCAAGAAAATGTTGCCCAAAGCGTCAAGACTCAATAGTGAGAGTCAGCAGGTAGATGTATCACCGCTTAGGCATAATCGTAGTTCTTCTAATATTAAGAGAAGCATAAATAGGACTACGTCACAACATCAATATCCAGGTACATTCTGTAGCATTAAAAAATCCAGTATTCAAGCTGGAGGTGCAGGTGACAAAGCATTTATTCAAGGTGCTCAATTTGAAACCTTTCAGGAATTTGAAGTTTTGTTAAAAATTGCTGTTTGGAAGGCAGCCACTCTACGAATAAGTGAAGCTCTCATGCTATGGAAGGGTCAGAGGTGCATCCTTACAAAGATGAGCTATATATATACCATTGTCAGCAAAGAATGAGGGGGAACAATAATTGTTCTTCTTCAATTCTTGGCAAAATCAATCCTATAATGGTGAAGATTGTAAAGTGTTAGTTGATTTAAAATTTTATAAATCGCCGTCTTCTTACATTATAAAAAACTTTCACATAACCATAACCATCCTACGGGTCCCGAACTCTTGGGACATTATCCTGACCATCGTCTTCTCTGTGCAGATGAATAAATTGTCATTAATAGCTTACTAAGTCACGACATGGCTACTAGGGTTATTAAAGAGCTTGTAAAAAAAACACAACGAAGAAAAATTACTATCTAAAGATGTTCATAATCTTAAAACGTAATATGAAAGAAAACTTTTCTACGGGACGCACACTTTCTCAGCGGTTAGGACCTGCAAGAGATAGCCGATAATGAAGGTAATAATGTCCTTTTAGAGTCTCATGATTTAGATGAACTCTTGTTAACTTTTAATTCAAACAAAGGGAATGAGAGAATTGGTACTTAAATACCATGAGTTGATTATGGATGATACTTATAAAGCACCCACAACATTCAACTGCACAGACAACGACTATGGGCGAAAACATCGCTGGACCGCAATCACAGCCCCCCACGGCTACCGCCACCACCACCATGTCAACAGCAGTACCCTAGGCAACTCCTGACAATTCTACACCTCAAAATCGGAAAACCCAACCCCAGAACCACAAAAGAAACCGCTATGTATGAAGTACACCACCACCCTCCTTATCACTGGTCACATCTTTCTAAATCAGGTCCTTCACACCCACAACCTCACGGCATATCCACAGCCAACCAACTTCCACAACTCCCGCACCCAAACCACAACCCTAAGGTTAGTAAGTTAGGGTTGTTTTAGGGCACTCAACAGTAGAGTTATCAGTGCCCATGTCAAGTGTATTGGAATCTCCCAAATTTTCTTTTTCCATAATTGTGGATTACCACCATGTTGTCTTCTTTCCAAATGGAGGAAAGTAAGGGAAGACGCGGGAGGACAAGGGGGGACAGGCCTGTGCTGGTCAGAACCAGCCACAAGCGTATGGGGAGGACAGGGGTTCCCCAAAGTTCCGGGCGACGACGACCCAGAGCTCGCCATTAGTTTCAGGGAGTGAAAATTCCCCTAATTACGGGCCAAACCACGAGAAGGTTGCGAGTTGGACTTTGACGGCCCAACCCTAAGGTTCAATTCAACACAAGAACTGGACGCCTTCGCGGAAACAGTGCCCCCTACCGCGTTTGGAAAATGGGCCCGCTATTGCCTCTTCACCCACCACCGAACAGCCTCCCCCCCATCACACCAGCCCACCTGCAACCGACATCATGCCGAATGTCGCCACTGACATCACCACAGTGGACCTTCCCTTCCGCAGTATATGTCAGTGGACTGCCCCCACCTCCGAATCAGATCGGCCAGCAGGATACTAGGACCAAACGCACCGCTGCACGTCAGGCTCCACTCACGCTACCCGGACACCATACGCCAGCTCCTACAATATGGAATCTAGGTCCTTGGTCGACAGTACAAGGTGGAACCCTCGAGGCCAGTGATACTACACTCCCCCTGCACAAGGTGCCAATTCTACGGACACTACAGACTTAAGAATTTGGAAGGATACCAGGACCATGTATTAAATCTTTAAATCTATGTAAAAACTTTTCCGAACCTAATTTACCATTGTTGCAACACTGTACTCCTGCAAATCCGTATGCGCGGAAACGATCATGACTATTTAAAAAAGACTCAATTAGGCAATCTCTTAGATTGTCTAGGTTTGGCAGGTCTCACACAGAGTGACTTAGATTATATTGAAAGAGAAACACGAGACCAACGTCAAAGTGCAGCCTGGGCATAGCAACGTTGAAATCGTTTAACTTCAAGTTGGTTTAAGGATATCTGTAGCACTATGGATAGACGTTACTTTATAGATTTGGCCAACAGTTTTGTTTATCCAACTAAATTTCATAGTAAAGCCACTGAACATGGAATCACAAATGAACCTTTTGCAATACAACAGTCTGAAGAAGTAACTGGGCACACTGTGCAGAAATGTGGTTTATTTGTAAGTCAATCTCATCCATTTCTAGGTGCATCTCCTGGTAGATTGGTTGGGAACAAAGGAGTTTTAGAGGTCAAGTGCCAATATGTGGCTCGCAACAAAACTGTGGACTCTACTACAGATTCCTATTTGACAGTAGGTAATGGAAAGTTGGGTTTAAAAAAATCACAGTTATTACTTCCAGGTAATGGGGCAACTTCTATAATGACAAAAAAGAATACTATGATTTTGTGGTACACATCCAAAAGATATTTTTATTGAAAGAATCTCCAGGGATGATGAATTCATTGGACTGTGGCTGGTAAAACTTCAAGTGTTTTTTTTATTTACACATGGTCCGTGCATTGAAAGCGTGCATTCAAAGATAAGTACATTTACAAAAACTATGACGTAATCGCTAAAGGCACTTCATAACTATCATTGGCCTACGGTAACTGTCAAATGAGATTAGGCCTACACAACATAAAATACTTATATACAACGATAATATTAAAAAAAAATTTAGGGGTTTAATTTTAAAATTTTAAAACATGCTCTAGGCAGGTCTTTTAATTTGATTAGTTCTGTACAAATGTTTATTGTTTAATAACAATTTAAATTATCCTTTGTACCAATGATACCGTACAATGATACCGCCTGGTTTGACCGTGAGGTTATCAACTCACTGAAGGACAAAAATCGCGCTTTAAGGCAGTGGAAACGTACAACCGAAGTACACAATAGGGGTGGTTTGGGTTGGCCCTTTGTGTTAGCGTATCTGTTTCAAAATTGCAGGGTCTATGGTTCGTTTCCCTGCTAAAGTCAGTATTTTTTTTTAAATTTCCCTGTTTTGGATTTAAAGGCCCATCATTTTCGTTTCTTAGGAGTTTTGAAAACGGTAAATTTTGGGAAAGTCGTCCTAGAAAACGAAGCCAGAGTAAATTCAGAGTTTTTTTTTCTGAATGGCCCTTGTTGATTCTGGCGTTGATTCGGGGTTTTTCGCACTGTCCAAAACCAAACTGATTGCTATTTTTTCCTTTTAAAAATTTGATTTTTGGGTTTTTTTTCGCTCACTCGTCGATTTGCGTCGGGGCCCTACGGGAAATTGGCTTGGTCGCTTTGATTTAAAGCCCCTCCACTAAAAATTCAGTTATATAATAAAGGGAAGGGACTCAAAAATAAAATTTTAATTTTTTTTTTTTTTTATTTAATAGTTATTTAAAGTTATTTTAGTTTTTGGGGGTTTTAAAGGGCAAACAACACAAAGGGTTTATAAAGTGCCCATATTCTCTTATAAAAATGACATTTTTTATTTTTTTTTTTAAAAAATCTTTTTGTACAGTTTGTGTTGATTTCAGGTATTTAAAACAGGGGTTATGTTCCTCAGTTTCATCAGAAAAAATTTTCTTTTAAATTAGGTTTTATTTTTAAAATCATTCCTCTCGCCCATGGGGTTGAGGACATTCTATATTAAAATTTTGCTTAACATTTAAAAATCCCCACCAAAATGCTCACGGGGTTTGGTGGGTTTTTTCCCCTTTTTTAAAAGGTATCCTTGAGTGAGATGGGGTTGTGCCCAATGCGTAGACGGGTTCAAAAACAACCTCTTCGCGTCGAAAGGGAGCCCCTTGAAGAGATCCAAGGTGTTAAAATCCCCCTTTTCAATTTTTTGGCATTATATCCCTTTCTTCGCACCATTTTTTCTTTAAGTTTTAATTTTAAAAAAAAATGTTTTAAGGGATCGGGCTTTAAAGGGACAAATTGGAAATAAATTTTTGTGTGTTTTTTTTTGTTGTTTTTTGTTTTTTGTTTTGTTGTTGTTATAGTTTTTCAAAAAAAAACGTAAAAAACCAATACAAAAAAACTTTTTCGGGACCAAAACAGGGAATATTTAAAAGAAAGTTACACCAAAGTAAAAAAAAATCGTAATCGTTAAAATTGGGCTACATTGGGGCCGAAAGAAAAAGACAAAAAAGAAACCCTTTGGGAATTAGAAAAAAAACAAACCCAAAAGCAACCAACTTTTTAAAAACATCCCTGTTTTTAAATTACTTTCTGTCGATTTTTCAGCAACATCCAAAAAACCCCCCCCAAACACATTTCCCCCGCCCCCAAATAGGGCAATAAACCCCTTTCATTCTTCAAAATCCCAGGGAAGAATTTGCAAGAATGCCGGGGCCCCCCTAAATTTAGTAGGCCCCCCGGGTTTCCATCCGGGCCCCCCGAGAGGACAAATTTGTAATCTCCACCTGCCAGGGGACGTCTTGGAATAGGGCCAACGCAGAGGGGATTTTGCCCCGGGAAATTCTGCCCCCTAAATTTTCAAAAAGGGTAACGTTTTGGGCCCAGGGTAAAACCCCGACAAATCTTTTACAATTTTTGGTTTTAATTTGAAGGAATTTTTAAAGGGAAAATTAAAAGGAAATTTTAAAAGGAAATTTGGGAATTTGAAGGGAAATGCTTTCCCCTACTTCAAGAAAAAAAAACTGATTGCACCCCTTTAAAAAGTGGTGCTTTTCCCCCTTCGGAAGTGGTGCTCAAACATCCAGATCTTCTAAAAGCGTACCGCCAAGAAAAAAAAAAAGGGGAAATGCAGTTTCCATTGATTTCCCCTAGCAAGGACAGTATAAAAAACCTTTGGGGATTACTTTGGCATCCGCTACAGACAAATTTTCCTAATTGAAAACAACCACCCGGGGGCCCTTTTTTGAAAGGAAAGGTTAAAAAACGGATTGTCCTATCGATTGTAGCTTTAAAATTTTCCTTCGATCCATTGGACTAGTAGCCCCATTTAGAAATTGTATTAAAATGTTTCTTAAAACAACTGTGGTCGCCCCCCGTCAACCCTTTGGATAAAAAAAATTTCCCCCCAGATGCATTTTCTCCTGAAAAAGGGCCCAACCCCCCTACACACCCCCCTGCTACTCTGAATACCTTTTAAAAATTAAAAGGGGGTTGGAAAATGGGAAAAAAGGGAAACACCCCACCAAACGGGGAAATTGCATCCCTTTTCAGATCCCTAAAGGAAAGGCAAAATGGCTGTTCACTGAAACACCCGATCAACAACGCACAGGGTAAAAAAATTTTTTAAGCTATTGTGCTCAGGGATAAAGGGGGTGGCTAAAATTTTAAAAAAGGTTGACACTAAAAACGTCCCCGATTTGGGTTGGGGTGCTGAACTATTTCCCCCAAGTAACTGCAAAAAAACTGTCCCAATTTTTAAACCCCCTAAAATTTTTAAAACCGAAACGTTCTTTTTGGGGAAACCGATTCCACTATTTTTATTAGCGGGGATTGCACCACCAAAGCAAATCTTTTGGGGAAGACATTTTTTCCAACAGAGTAGCAAAAATTCAAGAAAACTCGTCATTGGGTGTTTTGGAAGCTGTCTCGTCCAGTGACAATGCAGCTGACCTGATCTCAAGAGGAACTCAACCAGCTGATTTAGCGAAACTGGGCATTATGGTGGCAGGGGCCACATTTTTTTAAACGTCAACCATCATCATTTTTCCCTTTACAGACGAAACCGAGCGGGAAAAACACGTTTCAATATGCCTGAAGAAAGAAAACCGCAGTAAACAGCACGGGCCCAATGCGGGAAATAAGCGTGATGATCTATTAAAACCGGTTTTTTCAAGTCAAACCCAAACCTCCCCAAAAGAGTCTGGCGTATTTTTGGGCCCTTTCTGTAAAAACGAAAAAACCACATTCGGGCAAAGTTTTGGGGGCCCCCTCTAAGTCCCAACAGAACTACGGGAGAGCCCTTTACACCCCTCCCCCACAATTTTGGTTCAAGGATCGGCGTACATTTCAAAAAAATTCGGGAGCTAGTTTCCCAAATTTAAGCAAGCCCAAAGTAAAAAACATTTTACGTGACCCAAACATCCCTTTCGTAGATAAAGCGGGGAGTTTTTTTGGGGAGAAAAGGGGGAATGTTCCCAAAACCCCTCGAAAAGTTTCCGTTGACAAAAAAACACCAAATCATCCTACCCCCAAAATTTAACCCCACTTTAAACCGAATTGATCTTTAAAGGGCCCTGAGCCCCAAAAGGTTCCCTGCATGCAGACCACAGTTTCCCTGATTGCCCCTTCAAAAAACGTTTACGGTTTCCGAAAAATTAAAAAAGCTTTTCCCAAAGCCGTTTTACAAAAACTTTTAACATGTTTTCCCGGGTTTTTCAAGGTCTCAATTTCCGCGCATTTGGGAGGGGTCCTGCCTTAAAGCACGATTACACCCTTTTCAAGACCTTTCTCAACCCCGGGAAACTGTTTTTGGGCTGGTCCTTTTCCAAAATTTAAAAAAGGATCTGTTCCCCACAAGATCCCCAAATAAAAATATGCTACACGTTTTGGGGTTCATTTGCCTGGCTACAAAGGCCATACTTTAAAATTTTATTTGAGGGGTTTGGGACTTCAGAAGTGTTCATTGCTGCTCTGCGCCCGATTTACTGCAAAGGCGTGGAAAAGTCTCCATCTGTTTTGCCAAGGGAACTAACTTCGTCGGTGCAAATTTCTAAAATTAAAAGATTTTCCCCAAGCTTTGTTCAACCCCGGAAAAACATCAAACAAGCTGGCGAGTTTGGCGCTAGTGAAGAAATGGAAGGGCACTTCATTCCGCCACACGCACCACTTTCCCGGGGATTTGGGAAGCCGCTTTCAAACGTTAAAAGTCCCACTTCAAGCGTGAAAGCGGGCCCAACCAGTTCCCCACTAGTAAAAGATTTTCCCCCATTTCTCTTGACAAAAATTGAAGTTTGGGCCCTAAAATTTCCCCGTCCTTTTTACTGCCTACCAAGATCCATCTGACCCCAAATTTTCCCTATCTCCAGGTAAATTCCTCTTTGGGGTCCACTAATGAGCAAATCCCAAAACCCAGCTTGTCGGACTAATGAGAACGGTTTTGTCCAAGGGCAGGGGGTTTGCAAAAAGTTTTCTACGAACAGCTGTGGCAGAGGGGGTCAACGGACAAATTAAACCGCTGCAGCAGGGGGGGAAATGGACTTCTTCCCAATCCAGTCTCCAGCCGGGCCCATGGTGGTTTTGGGTTCCCAAGGGGGGGGACCGTTGGGGCCCGCCTCTGGGGGCCCTCTTGCTTTCATCACCGAGCCCTTTTCCCGGGAAAGGGGATGGTAACGTCCAAAGTCGCTGAAATTTCCAGACGTCCCGGTGTATTAAAGGGCCCCCCAAATCCCAAGCGGGTTTGCCCCCCCCCCTACGACCCACTCGACCCCGCAAAACTGATGTTTTTCGGGGTCTTGTCGTGTACAGTGATTATTTTTCTTTTTTTGATTGTACTCAATCAAAAATGGGGGGAGCATTTTGGGATAAGTGTGTATAATTTTTTAATTTTTAAGTTTGTTTTAAAATTTTAGTTAAATGTTTTTACATTTTGTAAACCCCCTGTTGACCAAGAGGGATGGTTTTGACGTACCCCCCCCCTCGCCTTTTTAAAGGTTTTCTCGTCATTTAAACCCGAGGCTCCTAACGTGTCGGACGGGGGGGGAAAAACATCTGTTTCCAGGATCGTTTTTTTTTCTTTTCTTTTTGCATCTCCCGATACATTTGTAGCGTGTTATTCAATTTTTTTTATTTTAAAGAAATAAATAAATATTAATAGAAAACCAAACCAAAAGTTTTTAGGTCTCGTGAGGTGAACTACCCTATTTTTTTTACAGTTCATTATAAGTGTTTTTTAATATTAGTCTTTACAAAGTAAAGTGGTCCTCCGGCATTTTAATTATTGTTTATTTTTAACCTTGTGTGCTCCAACAGTATGTGTGGTTAGGGGGGGGGGGAGATATTGGACAGAAAAGTTGTGTGGAGCAACTTCTTCTCACTGTTGAAATACTAATTTTTTTACTTAAAACCAAAAGCTTAAAGGGGGGGGTTTTGGGGTTTAAAATTTTAAAAAAATCCCAATTTTTGGCGGGTTTACTTTGGGCTCAATTCCGGGGTTTTGAAAACGCATTTTTGTTGTCATTTTCCCTTAAATTATAAAAATGGGGGGCCTACATAAAAATGTAAATTATAAATTAATTTTTTTAAAATGTTAATCCCAAAGGGACCCCCCTTGTTTTTTCAAGATGGGGGGAAAACCAAATTTTTCCCTTAATTGTCCAGTAGTAGAAAAAGAAAGTTCGTATTTAAATTGTCCCCTCCATTTATGGAAAAAATTTTAAAAAAAATTTTATTTTTAAATTGGATTAGGGGGGGGGGGAGAGGGATAACTACAGGACCATACAAAAATTTTCTGGGCCCTTTGTAGTGTATTTTTAAAAAATATATTTAACCTACATTTTTACCCCCAATTGTCAAATTACTTTTTCGGGAAAAAGATTTTAAAAAACCCACTTTCATTTGCTAAGGGAACTTCGGGAACCTTGAGGAGAGGGGCAAACCCAGTCCATAACAAAAAACCCGGGCAGCCTCGTGCTATTTTTAGGGGCCAAATTTCAATAAAATTTTTCAAAACAGAAATAAAGAAACTCGAAATCGTGACTTTTTCATTAAAAAAAAAGGGAAACCTTCGGGATAGCCTTTTTCCAGACTCCCAAACCTTGGGGACCAGCTCCCGGGGGGTTTAATTTTTTGGGCCTATTTTTTAATACAAGAAAACCCCTTTAAATTTTTTTAAAAAAATATGGGGTATTTTAAACTATTACTGAGTTTAATGACTTATTTTTTATTTGAATGGGTTTTTATTTGAAAAACCCCGAATTTTTGAGGGAAAAATTGTATTTTCAAAAAAAACCCCTGTATTTATTTACCCTGAACTTTAAAACCCCCGCTCCAACAAGGAATTTGGGAACGGGACAATGTGTAAAAACATATTGGTTTTGTGCAGGTTAAAGGGATGAAGCTTGTGTATATATGAAAATTTCAGGTAAACTGAATTGTAGCATTATATTTTTTGATGATTTTGATGTGTTATGATGGGGATTTTAAGGTTAAACTGTCACTAAAATTTAAAAGGGCATTTCAAGGTTGAAGATCTTGGTGGGGCAAGCGACTAGAAAGGGAAAATTAGGGGGAGGGGGGAAAAAGGGGGGAACAATTTTCCCTTAGATAAAGAAAAATCCCTATCTAGTGTTTTGGATCTTTTCGTTTGGTTTTTTTGGAGCATGAACCAAATTTCCCTGCAGGGGCGGGATTGGGCCCAGTTGCATAAACCCTTCCAGGAAAAGTACCATTTTTAAAACCTGCACACCTGGAAATTCAAGAAAAAAAAATTTTCAGCCCGCCCCGGGCCCCCAAAACCAAAAACCCGCTACCTTTTTTTTTTTAGAAAATACTTTTTGTTAACGCTAACGCCGTGTTGTTGTCGGGAAGATTTCCCTATGAGACTTTTTGGAGACAACTAGCTTTTGGGCGTCATCGATATATGAAACCAAGTCAAAGGGGGTGGAGGGGGGGTTTCGCCGGGGCCCGAAGACAAACTTTCCATTTGGGGGGGTTTTCTCGCTGATATTGAAAATCCCTAAACCAGCCATTCAACAACAGGCGGGAAACCCACAAAATTCCAAAAAACAGGCGGGACCCCACTTTCACAACCATTGATAATTTGGATTTTTTATAGTTTTTTGGGGGGGAAACTTTTCATTAAAAATCATTTTTTTAAAAACAACATCATTTTTTGACTATAATTTAAAACCCAAAAAAATAATTTCGGCACGCAAATAGACCCAAGTAAAACATTTTTATTCGAAAACCCAACCCTTTTTAAACCCGCCTTTTTCCCAATATGGCAGCCGAACCCCGGGCCGATAGTAGGGGGGTTTAGTATGTTGATTTGAAATTTTGGGGAAAATGCAAAACATGATGCAGAAACAATGGCTACATGATGGGCGACATGAAAAAACAACGATTTGAGCATGCAAAATAAAAAGTCCTTTCACGTTTTTCGCCCCCTATCAAAATTTTCCTTTTCCCACTTTTTTGTACGGGGGCCGAAAGGGCGCAGCGGGAAATTTTGGATAAAAAATCACAGTGACTCCGACTCGTTGACAACGCAGAGAGCCTGTTTTTTTTAAAACGTTGACAATAATCTGGCAGAGTATTTTTATTGGCCCCGTGGGCTAAAAAAAAGGGGTAAAAAAAGAGGGCACTTTAGCCTCAAAGGGGGGATTCAGCTAAAACCTATGCTTCCGTTGTTTTACCCCAACTAAAACACTCCCATTTATAACTCCACAAGACATGTTTGGAAACAAACCGAGTACTTACAGAAACGAATGGAGCAGCCCCAGGAAGAGGAGAAAATTCTTTAAAAATAGTATTTATTTGGGTATTGGCCCTTTAAAGGGCCCCATATTTATGCAACTTGGCTAATTTCCCCAAAAGAAGGGAGGGACGTAAGGGATGACACCGGGGGGGCAAAAGGGGGGGACAAAAAGGGGCAGGCCCGTTTTTTTTTTTGGATTTTTGTTTTCGTCTCATATTTTTTGCAAAAATTGGGTAATCCCAGACGAAGGGAGGGACGTAAGGGGATACCCCGGGGGGACAAAAAGGGGGACAGGCCTGTGCTGGTCAGGAAACCCGCCACAAGCATATGGGGAGGAGGGGGTTCCCCCACTTTGCGGTTTGTCTCCGTCCCGTGTCATCATCCGTCCGTTTTTGTCTTTGTCTCGCCCCTCGGGGGGGTAGTCAAAAGGGGAAGGGGTTCCCCCACGACCCACCCAGAGTCGCCATTTTGTTTTGGGGTGGGAAAAATCCCCTATTCCGGGAAAAAACCCCGAGAATTTTTTTTTTTTTTGGGTTTTTGCCTTTTCGTCTCATAAAATATTCAACTTGGCTAAACGAGACGAAGGGAGGGACGTAAGGGATGGGCCGGGGGGACAAGGGGTGGACAGGCCTGTGCCCGGTCAGAAACCCGCCCCCAAGCATATGGGGAAGGGGAGGGGGTTCCCCCAAAGTCGTGGTCCCTCTCCGTCTGTGTCATTATCCTCCGGGTTGTCTTTGTCGTCGGGCCGTCCGGGGGGGGTTTTGTCAAAGGGGGGGAAAGGGGTTCCCCCGACGGGCGACCCGAGGTGTCCCAAATTGGAATTTGAAAAGGCCCCCGGGCAGGCTTTGGGGGTGGGTTTTGAAACCCGGGCAGGCCTGTGCTTTGGGCAGAAACCCGCCACAAAACATTGGGGAGGGGCAAAGGGGGGTTTCCCCCCCCGTCGTGGTGGTTTTTTGTCCGTGTCCCTTATCCGTCCCTGACTTCAAAAAAGAAAAATTCGTCGACAAAAGCTTTTTTCACAAAAAAAAAACGTCCCGCCCCGACAAAGACTGTGGCCCAAAACCCCAAAACCCGAGCAAACCCGACATGCCCGAAAAATATTTTCAAAAAGGTGTTATTTATTTTTTTTAATGGGCCCAAAAAGCCAAAGCTTCCCAAAAAGCTCTGTCAGCTGGAAAAGAGATCTGTTACCCAGAGTAATAGTGGCGCTGGGGCCGAGGGGCGCCGTCGACTCCTGACAGCGTCAAAGTTTGGTCAAGTCTTCAACCCCCGGAAAACCCCTCATTGCAAAAAAACTTGCTTTACAGTAGGGAGTTTTTCATTTTAAAAAAAAACCCGACTTGGAAAGGAAAATGCAGAGATGCTTCAAAAGGGAATGGGGGCAGTACTTTGGCCCCACAGGGGCTGCCCAAAAATCGCGGGCGGTCTTTGCATTTTTCCCTATTAATCTGTGTTTTTAAAAAGTTTACATTATAGGGGTTTATTTATACACTTTATGACACAAAAAAACACAGTGAAAAGGTTACACGTTAGCTAACGCCCCGCGCCCCCGCTTTTTTCGAAAAAATTTAGGACTCCCTACCTCTTATCTGAACCGCCCGCTGAGATTTTCCCGGCTCGTGTTCATGTGGACCGGGGTTTTTCCAACGCCCCCCCGATTTTAAAATCCTGAAAAAAACAACTTGCTGAAAAAAAATTTGTTTTTTAATTTATGACAAAATAACAGTTGTGGTAGGTCTAGTAAACTTGTCCAAAGGGCCAAAATTTTTGCATCTGACAATTTTTTTAAATCATAAATTTGATCCCGTTGGGATTTTATATCGTAGGGGTGATCAAACCCTTTCGTTTAGTGGTTCTGATCAACTTTAAAATTTACTCGAAAAAAGTTACGAACTTCGAAAACCCCAAATCCTAGGTAGGTAGCTACCTGGTTAGTTTAGGGCTTCCCAGGCTCTTCAAACAACGAACTTGTCTTGGGCAGAGCGACAACCAACCCCAAAAACGATATTTTTAATAGGAAAAAAAAAAAAAGCAATCAGTTTGGGATGGGGCAGTTTCGAACCCCCCGCGAATCAAGCCAGAAACAAAAAAGGCCGATTCAAAAAAACTTTTTGAATTTAAATCTGTCTTCGTTGCTAGGACGACTCCAAAAATCAACCGTTTAAAAAATCCCAAGACCGAAAAAAGATGGAACCCAAGGCCAAAATCAAATTTTAAAAAAATACACTTTTGCGGAAAACGAACCCCGGAAAACCCTTTTGCATTGGGAAACAGATACGCTAACAAAAAAAGGGCCAAAGAGCCCCCACAAGACCAACGAGCCACATTTTTTATCAAAAATTTGGCCCAATCGAGACGAAGGGGGGGACGTAAGGGGGGAAACAAAAGGGGGACTGTTCCCAAAATGAAAGCGATGTGCAAACTTGATGAAAGCGTCCCGCGGGAATGGGCCCGACCACTGTAAGAAAAAAAATCCCTTTTACAAAGGGCAGAAGCCCAAAAAAAATTCATACCAAATTTTAATTTATAAAAAAAAAAAAAATTTTTAAATGTAAATATTAAAAAAGAAACGATGCTAGGGGATTAAAATCGTAAAAAAACAGAAGGCCTTTTAGTGTGGACAGAAATACATCATTTTTAAGGGAATAAACAAAAACTGAAAATATTCAGCGAAAAAGAGCCAACGACAAAATCTGCAGGGCCCAAAAAAGAAAAAGAACGAAAAACTCCTCCCATTGGCAGCACAAGCATACAAAACCTTGAGAAAACCCCCTGGGTTTTTAAAAAAAGGTATTTTTATCCTTCCTTTTTGGCAAATGGGTTTGACTCGACCTGAAAAAACCGGGGGGTGCCCCCCAAAGGTTTTTCCCAAAAAAACACCCTATGACGTCCCTCAATAGAAGATCATATTAGGTCATTGGGAAATGGAGAGGGAAAACCCCTAAGGAGGATGAAAAGTGTGCGGAGTTATCTTTCTACCAGAAAATTTCATTTAAGAAATTGTGGGGTGATGTGGGTAAATGTTAGGCAGGCGATGGAAAATTTAAATGCATCTTACCAAATACAGCCAAGTATTTAAGGGTCTCTTTCAAGTGAAAATTTTCCAAAAAGTAAAAGGGGTTTTGTACTTTCCCCCGATTTTCAACGAAATGGCTCGACCGATCAAAATTTGAATTTTTTGGGGTTTGTTAGATAATAGTTTTAAAAAGCTTGATAGTAAATTTATCAGAAAACCAATTTTTCTTTCCTTTCCCCCCCAAAAAAATTTTAAAAAAAAACGGGAAAAGGGGAAGGGCCCACGTGACGTCCCCAGCTCGCCGGCCCAAATGGGGCCCCGAACCGAAAAAGAATGGGGCAAACATTTTTTATTTTGGGAAATTGACGTCCCGGTGAAAGGCTCAAAAAGATCCCCCTCTTTAAATTTTATCCCATTTCCCTTATTTTTTAAAAAAAATAAGAAAAAAATATTATTTAGCAAAAATATCAAAAAATTTTTTCTAATGGTGGTTATCTCCCAATTTTTTAAAAAGAACCGTTATTTTTTTTGTAAAAAAATTTTACGCATTAAAATGACAAAATTTTCAACAACTTTAAAGGGCTTCTCAATTCCCCTTTTTTGGTTTTTAAAAAATACTGATTGATTTCAAAGAATTTTCTCTTAAAAAAGCATTCCCCTTATAAGGGCACCCAAATAAAATAACCTTTTTCGATAGAAAAAGCACTGAAAGAAATTTTTTCAGCATGGGGTGCAGTTTTTCACGGCTTTTCCCCAAAGTCAAAAACGCGTATTTTAGGGTGAAAAAACCCAAACCCTGCATATTACCCCATTCTATAAATTTTCGGTTTTGTGTTCTTTTTATCTAGAAAGTTTTTTTATTTTTTGTCTAAACAGTCGATGATTTTTTTTTTTTTTTTAAAGAGGCTTTTCAAAATCCGAAACACTAGGTTTTTTTCAATTGAAGTTGTTTATTTAAATTTTATAAAAAAAAGTTAAAGTCTGAAATGTTATTTTTAATACGTACATCGATATAAAAACGTTAAAGGCTGTCTAAAAATTCAAAAAAATGCTATTAGAAGGAATGATATATTTTCTAAAAAATTTTTTCTCTTAAGTTTTTTCACAAAAATGGGAAAAGGTAAAAGTTGAACGTGATAAGTTGTGCGACGTTCAGCAAAGCGTTTCCCCTTTTTCGAAAAAAGATGGGGTTTCTTGTCCATCCCGTTGGGCTCAAAGGGGGGGGGGGGAGGGTCGTTTTCGTGGGAAACCCCCTTTCCCTTTTTACTACCCCCCCGAAAGGCGACGACAATGGGCAACACGGAAAGGATGATACCCCAAGACCCGGGGACGACCCCCCCCGACTTTTGGGGGCCCCTTTCCCTTTCCCCCTACGTTTGTGGGTGGGTTTTGACCCCAAAGGCTTGTCCACCCCTTTCCCCCCTTACGTCCCTCCCTTGTCTCGTTAGCCCCAAATTGCATAAATTTTTATACGTTAAACAAAATTCCCCCCCCAATCAAAATAATTATTACACAGGGTTAAATTAAATAATTAAAAACAAAGTCAGCCCCCGGACATTTTAAAAAACCCAGTTACAGTAGACTAACAAAAAACCCTTTTAAATATGAAAAAATCTTGAAAAAGTTAACGTTAAAAATGCGGTTTTGGGAATTTGGCCTAGTATTTGGTAAAGTTGAAAATTGGTGGAAAAAAACCCGGGCAATCAGAAACCAAAACTCTTTATTTGCCCGTAAACGACTAAAAACAAAAAAAAAACAGTCATAACTCAACATTGAAAACAGAACTGACACTGTCAAACCCTAGTCTTCTTAGGGCCCGTATTATATATGAATATAGGGAAATTTTTGTGCATTTTTAGCCCATGTAAAAGATTATTTTTTGGTCAAAGAAAATAATACTTTTTTTGCATTCAATGGGGAAAACCTTTGGGATCTTCGATGTTAAATCAAACAACTGTGATCCCGGGGTATGGTAGGAAGTCGGTGGGCTGCTACTTTGGTTTTCCCCCTCATAAGGGATTTCGCGGTGCTTTTCGTATTTTGTTTTTTTAAATGATGTTTGATGGGGTTTTTAAAGGGTTGTTGGCGGACTTTTCAGTTTGTATGTGCGAGGTTTGGCCTTAAAGTTGTTTTGGGGGATCTTGTTGTTGAGGGTTTTTTTTTTTTCTTTCAACGCCGTTTTCATTGGGGTCAGTGGAGGTGGGAATTTACTAAACGTATCCGACACCCCTATCCTCTTTCCCCACTGGGGGCTGATGGAAAAAATCAGTGCTAAAGCTCCAAAAGACCTTTTCCTTGGGCGGCCCCCCCCCGACCTTTTTTTCCCCGGGATCTGAAAAATCATTAAATAAAATTGTCTAAAATTATGTATATAGGGCTATTTTTCGTCTACGATGCCGGCCCCCCCCCTTGCCGCTCTTGGGGAAGTCCCCCCCCACCGCCAAAGCCAACCCCCTTTCCCAAAACAAAGGCATTTACGAAACCCTTTTTGGAAATCGTTAAAAAACGTTCTCAAGGGTTTGTTTAAAAAAGGGAAAATGGCCGATCCCGCTTAAAAATGACTGAAGAAAATGCACAAGGGACAGAAAAACACTTCAAATTAAAATCAGCTGATGTCGCATAAAAAAAATTTTTGGGGGAATGAAAGCTGGTAATTTTAAATTCCCCATACAAAATTTTAATTTTTTCCTGTTTTTTCTCACGTTTTTTTGGTCTGTAAATCTTTTTCATATGAATTTTGGGGTTTTGCGTTTTTTTGGGTTTTTTCAACAATTTGATTATGCAGACCCCTTTAAAGGGACTTTGCAGAATTTTTGCAAAAATACGTAGCGGAAAAGGGTCTCTGTTTTAACCCAAGAAAAAGTGGAGCCCAAAATAATCAACCCTTATTACAGAAACAAAAAAAATATAATTTTTTTACATACCCTTAGGAAAGTGTACTGAAAAGCCTTCGTTTTTTTAGATAAACAAAGTCCTCGCCAGTTTGGGTTTAAAAACAGCCCATTTCCTTTTGAAAAGTTCCCGTCGTTTTTAGTGGAAAAAAAAGAGCAAAAAAATGTTTTGTAGTTTGGACAAAAAAATGCTGTGGAATGCTTGGGAAAAGGGAAAATAAAAATGCCCCCCCTTTTTTTGAAAAACCTGCATGACCTCCAAGAGGATTGTTTTATCTCAAAAACATCAAAAAATATCGTAAATGGGAAAAAAGTTTTTCCTTCAAAATTTTTTTGGGATACCCTTTTGGCGCCATATTTATCCCTTAAAATTTGTTTTCAATAAGATGTCTTTTTTGTTGGGTTTTTGTATTTCCTATGTGTCAGTGTTGTTAAAGTGTTCCCCGGGGAGTTTTAAAAAATTTTTTTTAAAAAAATGTCGCATTTGGAAATTTTCTGTCCAATAATGATGTCCCGGGAAACCCTCATAAAACACCCTGGACCAGTTTTGGGCTCAAGAACATCTTTGATTACATATTTTATTTATTTATTTATTTATTTATTTATAACTTTTTATCAAATAACATTCCCAAAAATCGTGGGAATTTGGCAAATTTGGGGGGGCTGGTTTTTTTCCCTGTGCAGGGCTGGAAATTTAAAGGAAAAATCCCCGCCCAAGGCTAAAAAAGACAATGGGGGTTTTAGTGATTTATTTTTTATGGTACACACCCAAAAACGAAGAGAAACCCCCCGCTTGGGAAATTTCCCCCCCCCATCGTACACACCAAATCGAAAAGCAAACCCCCCGCTTTAAGTCCCCCCCCCCCCATTTGTAGGCCCCACCAAAAACGAGAGGGACCACCCGCTTTAAAATGCCCCCCCCCCCTGTAAACACCCAATCGAAGAGCACCACCCGGCTGAAGTCCCCCCCCCATCGTAGCACACCAAATTGAAGAGCACCACCCGGATCAAGTCCCCCCCCCCCCGGAGATTGACCCCCAAGCGGCAAATATGCTTTTTCTTACACAACTTTAAAACGATTCACATTCATTACAATTTTTGGGTCATCTGGTTGGTCTTGATTACCCACTCAATCATCCAAAATAATATTTAGTTTATTTAGTTTAGTCGGTCCATATCAAAACTTCTGGCAACGAGAAACAACGCTTTACAGTGATGTTGGCTTGCTCGGCCGATGGGCGAAAGCTACCTCCCTTTGTAATCCTCAAAAGGAAAACCATGTCAAACGAACCCTTTCCTTCAGGCACAATCTTTCGCTGTCAAGAGAAGGGTTGAATGACAACCAACCTTATGGAAGAATGGCTATAGACAGTGTGGGGTCGTCGAACGGGTGCACTTTTAAACAAACGAGCTAGTTTAGACATGAAGGGTAATTTGACTGACCCTGTGGAGTAGGGTGTCCCAAAATGCCACCAAAAAAACAAAAAATTCAAATAGTAAGTCTCACCACCCAAAAAGTTTCCTTTAGACTTTTTATTTGCACTAATAAAATTATAGCCCATTTGGAGTAAGTTTAGAGGTCCCACAGGGGCTCCCAAATTCTCATATATGCCGAGAAAACATGCATTTACCGGATTTTGTATTTTTAGCTGTTTTGCAGGGAATTTTCATTTCCTTGGGTTAGTGGACATGCTAAGTGAAGGTAGCATCAAGTACCTACACCTTAGTCTTTGCACTGTAGGCCTACCCATGTGGTGAAATCATACAAAATATAGCCCTAACCATTTTCAGTCCGGAGACGCAGAACTGTAGACAACACCACATGGATTCGTTACTCAAAGAAAGCGTGATTTCTGGCTAATTAATTGCACTAAACAAACGAGTCGGAGTTAGTGGGGATTCTCATTGAATTTATCCTATTTATATTATGATGTACCTATTTATGTACACCATAGGCCTACAAATATATATTTTTATTATTATATTTTTATTTTTATTTAGGCCTATGTTTATTTATTTCGGTTGAGATGTGATTGGGAACTTGATGATTGTACCACCGGGTACAAAAACTTACACTGGGCAAAAGTGCCCTTAAGAGTACATAATCAAGCAGTACCATACTGGCTTAAGTCACGTTCACCAATCAGACAAAAACATCACATAGTCAAGATGATCAAAGATCTCTCTATGGCACACAAGTTGCTTTAATGAAACATCGTAGTAAGAGTAACAAAATGGACCAACTACATCAGTCAGAGTACATTAAACAAATAGACAAGCTATCAGTCATGCCAATGCTGATCAGCTAGCTTTAAGAATGAAGAAGATCGACGACAGTTCCTGAAGCTACAACACGATTCCAGCACAGGATCCATAGGGCCTGTTGACAGAAACCTTGCAGCCCTAGAGACACGATCTGCCAAACGTAGAAAGCAGGTAGCTAAACGCATGCATACAGCAGCTAACAAGCAGTAGCAGAAGCAGTAGCAAACAAGTCTCCAGTAATGTATACTGCAGCAAATTCTGCTCCCAATGAGTCCCAAGAAGAAAATTCTGGAAGGGAGCATGTATCTGCGATTACTTCCACAGCAAACACTAGGCCTAGCACATGCAGGAGTCGCAAACACGGTAAATGTGTATTTTTCCCCAAAGTTTCTGCTGTATTGGACCGTACAAACATCAGCATTTGGAAGTCTACCATGGTCATGGATTCTGTTCTCAATATAGTAGGATCTTTAACTTCCACCACAGTGCTATCTAAAAGTACAGTCCACCGACAGCGTCAACTTTGTCGCCGTGAAACTGCAAAGCGAATTAAGATGGAATCTTGTGCTACTAAATGTGTATATATATATATAATACAAATACAATACAAAATAAATACACTGGGATGGTAAGCTTTTACCGGATGTCACCGGTGTCGAGACTGGTCTTGTTGAACGGTTACCGGTTTTAGTTTCCTAACTTGTGGACGGCTCAACAAAACTTCTTGGCGTTACAAAGCTAGCATCTGGGTTTCTGGGACATGCAAAGATGCAGCTGTATCTGTTCTTGAACACATTCAATCATGGAACTATGTGTTTTGACACAACTGCTTCAAATACTGGCAAGTTCAATGGAGCTTGTACGATACTAGAAAATGAAATTGGTAGAGATTTGCTTTGGTTAGCTTGTCGCCATCATATGTTTGAAGTTCTACTGGCAGATGCATTCAATCTTTGTCTTGGACCATCAACTGGACCAGAAATGCTATTTTATAAGAAGTTTTCCTTGTAGGCCACAAGGAGAACTAGTCTACGCTCAATACGCATGAACCTATAGAACGACAAGTCCCACTTATAGTAGCATCAAGACACAGTAAAGTTGTCGATAACTGAACAGCTCTCGATGTTACACCCAAGGGACGACTACTTAAAGAGTTTCTAAATGACGATAGTTTCCGTGACATTTCCCGTTGAAGCCTGGCCAGAAACGCAGTCCTTTAAGGATGCTGCAATCCTTGTCACTCACTTGGCCTGCATCAACGACTGTGCCGAGCGGGGTGTTGCGCTCACACAAGACTTTAACACAACAACCAAGAACGAGCAACAGAAGCAGTTTTTGCTTCAAGTAGTTGAACTGCCACGAAAAAAGTTTACCACATGCTATTGTGATGAACTAATTCACATGTAGCCTTGATATGACAAAGAACGTACCGTAGATACTGTCGTAATGTCGTGAATCTAGACAAAAGTCTATAAATTATTGTTTTTCTCCAATTTTTATATATATTAACTTCTAAGCCATACCCATTAATATTAATTTGGTAGATATTAATAGAAAGTACCTTTCAAGAACTCTCCAATAATATGAAATATCATTGTATGCTATTAATACATCACTGTGTCAATTGTGTATGGTTTAGAGCTTTTTGGCCAAATAAAGCCACTTTGGAAGCCCTTGGGGGACCTCTTAACTTCAACCAAATTTGCTTAAATTTTACAAGTGTTAATTTGATGGTATTATTAAACTTTTTGAATGGTGAGACTTTCATTTTTCAAAAATGTTTTTTTGGGACACCCAACTGTGGAGACTCAAATTCAGAGGATGAATACATATACCTTGTCGTGATCCTGACTAATAAAACTTCTTTTTGCAGACAATTGGTGATCTCAAAACAGCCATCAAACGGAAGTACGCTAAGTTCGCCGCCCTCAAGCTTACTGTGCAACCGTTTGTGGTTGTAGTGTCACGTCAGCTAACGTCCAGCCTTGCTTATCTTATTATATAACTATATTATTTAAATCTTATCTCTTAAATGATAAGTCGAGTCAAAATTGGACTACAGTACTACACACATTGTCTAGCTTGCATTTTTCCGGTTATTTTAGTTTTTTGTGTGGCGATTGTAGCTTTAGTTTCAAATAAATGTGTTTATATATTATACATGAATTACAAAATCATAATTAATTATTAGCTTGATAAAATTATTTTACTGTTTTTCTACACGAATTATTAAGTAGGCCTACTCTTAAAATTTGTATAAGCTACTGCAGAAGCCATTGGTTGATTTCAGATTGGAGTTGTTACTTGTTACCCATGATCCTGCGATCCTCGTTTGAATCCAGGATGTTCCTGCATATCCATGTTTTAACTGTTATCTATGAATATAAACTATAAAGGCATACAATAATTATATTTGTCCCCTTGTAAATAAGTTGTCGGTTGCAGTGATGTTGAGTTGCAAGTCAATGAAAGACGGCGGTGCCGAGTCCTCATTGGTGTAAAAAAAAAGACTTTGGATGAAAGCTAATGTTGCAATAATAACTTTACGTTACGCTAGTTCGATTCTCTGTCCGTGTGAATTAGCTCTGCAATCTGGCACCGCGCGGGCTATCGACTCTCATACGCTGCCGCCCACTTCGATTGTACATTGTTTATTGTTTGGGGAAGGGGTGTTGTCACCAACCCACTTTGCCTTATTTCTAATGTGCGTAATTACCAGTGGCGCCTTTACGTTATTTGGTGGGTCCATAGACGCTGAAAATTTCCGGGGCCCATGCTTTTCACAATCAATAATATGAATATTTATGGGAGAGTGCGACAAAGTGAGACAAAAATAAAAAATATTTTGGACTACCAAATTTATATGTAATACGATGGCAATGTTAGAACGTAAAAAATCTTCATGCAACCGAACAACCGGACAACTTACTACAAATGTTTTTTTCAGCCACGTTGTTGGATAAGCACGTATATTTGGTGCGTTGAGCCGATATGATTGATAATGATATAACATTGGCTTCTTATTCCCCATTGTAAACATGGATTTTTTTTGTAGTACTAATACAAAATTGAGTTTATCTTATATACTAAAGAGGGTATGGGCATGTCCATAACCGTACACTAGCCAACCTGTCCCGTTATGGGACAGGTAAACCACAATAAACTAACAAACTCTATATTTATGACCAAACCAACCAGCAATACAACTACAAGGCTGTGTATAAATAGCAGATTTCAACAAGTGGTTTTAACAACTCTTTAAAATAATGTTCATGAGAGATATTACGTAGATATTACTTAACATTGGTCAAATACACAGGTCTAAGGTTAGAGATAGTTCAAGTCTCCTACAAATTTTATTACAATCGGAGTAGCCGAGTAGCCATGTAAGTGGTAGAGAACAAAGAAATTATGAATCATTTTTCATGTCATGAGATGTTCATGCATATGAAATAATTCATCGATTGCATTAAAAAGCTTGGCAAGCCTAAGTTCAGTGATTATTTTGAAGGTGTCCATAAATAAAGAGTGATGAGTTCACGGGAAATTTGGGGCCACTTAGCTCGAAGGGGGTGGGGGGGCTAGCTGGTGGGGTTCTAGGCGCACGCCTAGTGCGCCTAGGCCTAAATACGCTCCTGGAAATGACGAGTTGTTTTCAGGCGTAATTCAAATCCTATACTCCTTTATATAGAAAATAGCGCGGACGATTGCAGGAAAAAAAACATCGCGCGCTAAGCAATTCTTACAGATTGCCCAACTCACAAGCACCAAATGTTTACTTTTCGAGGGTTTGGTTTTGTTCTGGTCGTTCGTTCGACGTTCGGGTTATACAAATATTAGGCCTAGTTGTGGGTCCGGTAGTACGGTTTCGATTCCCTGCTGCTTCAAAATACCCCATCAATAAAATTAATTATCATTTTCTGATTAGAATTGTTTAAAATTCTTGTTTGTCATTGTGTTGTTGACGATAAAAGAATGAAGCGTCCATCTCATTATTTAATCACAAGGATAAAGATGGGCTATGGACGATAGTAGATTATTTTGTATGTACTCCCAGGGAATGCACCTGTCAGAACACGGCTTTACCTGGGACAGCATACAAGATGTTTTGGTTTTCTAACAATTACTCTAGTTTTACTTCCTTTTTGGAGGGTATAGGGGATGAGGTTGAGGGCACAATGATTTTGAAGATGACAACACCAAAACAAAAGCTAATGGATGTTATCGTAAAGAGCCCGTCAAAAAGAAGTATCTACCGACTGACGGAGGGGTTATAGAAAGGTGTGTTTGTGACATTAGGATTGGGCGAGGGGACAGAAAGGCAAAAAATTGAGTGACTGTTTTGTTTTGTTTATGGAATACGGATATCCTATTATAGCTCTTATCTGCGTGATTTTGTGAACGTTATGACACCTCAATCACATATTTGCTTATATATCAGTAAGTAATGATAGTTTGATAATTTGATTTATGGTTGTATTTTTACTGATTTCAAGTACTATATCAAAGATAAATATTCCACTTGATTATGATTAGTACATGACTTCAACCATCTTATTTGTCAGCAACAGTACGGATACACTAAGCATCAGTGTAGGGGCTGTATGCGACATTTTGTTAGCATGAATATACAATATTAGAAGATAATCATTGTGTTTGTCTTTGCGTATTAGTATTCCATCACCTCACCCAACACCATTCCAAATCATCAGTATTACGTATGTTTTTACGTATATAAAGAGATAGACGAAATCCAGTGCTCTATCACGAATAAAATAATTGATGAAGATAATAAAACAATCGCCAATTCTTCGGACTCATTAGGTGTTTCATTTTTTCGTCTACAAATAAACGATGGAAAGGATTCTGCTTGATTGTCGTGGGACTTTGGATGGGGTAGCTGTATTGTTCAGTAAACCTTGTCTTTTCAGCGGCCTTGTCTCATAGTCGAGTGACTATCCGCATCCTACAGATCACGTGACTCGTCCCTCACACAGCGACAGTGACTACTAGTTGCTACTAATCTAAATAGTATACGATAGACGGCGCCAGCCCTCCTAGAGTCAAGCCGCCAAAGTACAAACATATTTTTGGTTTTAATTTTTTTGCCTTGTTTCATTTCAACTATATTAGTTCGCCTTGAAACTTGTAACCGTAGCGCAAACAATATAAGTTTCATTTCAACAATGTGGAAAAAAAAATCCGTCAATTGGGATTAAAACGAAGGGACGACAGTCGTTAATCTATTGTTTTCACAATGCACATTGGTGATTTCTATAAAATTTACAAAGAAAACTATTAAAGATAGAAAAATAATATTGTAACTAGCTAATAGATAATAAAATTATCTAGGATTTGACATATTTCAATCACATACACAATGGCGTCTAATGGCCAATAAAAATGAGAATGTGCACAAATCCAAGTCACTTATTTTGCGTAGACACACACCCTTAACCCAAATTATTAGCTCTATAGTGTTGTGGACTTATGGGATTTATGTTGCTGTCCATGTACATTTTGAAGCATTGTTGCAATTATTCTCTTTTTTCAATTCCTTGTCGGTTGTCCCGTTCCTCATTCTGATGATTCTCCTCTACGTCTACACAACGCAGTGGATCTGGCTCAATTTCGTCATCTTCAATCATACACAGATCATGAAGGACACAGCAGGCCAGTATGAGCTTTGGTACTAAATCAGTACGCATATTGTAAAGCATCTTGAGACACCGAAGTCTGCCACGTAATAAAGCAAATGCTTGTTCAATGATCACTCTATTTGATGACAGTTTAAAATTGAAATGTCTTTGACGTCTTGTAAGGTGGCCATTATCTCTGAATGGTATGAGCATGTGTGGTGAAATTGTATAAGCAGAGTCCCCTAGTAAGTGACTGTTATGAGGAAACATAGGGGGATCCTCAATACCCCGCCTGTATACAATACAAAATAAAAATAAATAAACACAGAATACTTCACTAAAAATTTCGTGAAAATAGACTGAAGAGCAATAGAAGCGGAGTCGGATGCAAGCAAAATACAGAATACTTCACTAAAAATTTCGTGAAAATAGACTGAAGAGCAATATCCTGCCAGAAACATCTTGGTTACGTTTTATAATACATCCATGACATGTCCTTATGTATGTTTTCAAGGGAAATGTACTTGCGATAAATTGTATAATATGTTGATTTATTCTGCGGTAACCTCAATATCTAGATGTTACTGTTTCTTGTGTTGTTTTTCAAAACGGCTGTATTTCATGGAAAAACTCTGGGATGTTATTATTATATTGTTTATTTTGTTTAAAATTTAAGGTGCCTCTAATATAAATAAGAAAGTTTTATGTTTCTTTTTTTGAAAAAAATCTATTACGGCAAGACAAAACCCTCTTTTGCCATGCCCTAAAGATTGTTTTTGTGAAAGGGGTATTGTAATGACCCGACCCCAGAGTCATTTCAAATCTAACCACTTCACGTTTGTAACAGGTAAGCCAACTTGATGGCAGGCGGTCACGCACTAAACCTAATATGGACCTCTTTCTAAGGAAAATTACGGAACAGATGTCAACTCTAACTCCTTTTAAATTGTATACTGGCATAGTTTGCAATGTAAAAATTGTAGGCATTCTTGCCGATTTATCTGCAAAGGCTGCCATACTGTACATGAAACAGTTTAACGGAGAGTTTGGCTGTTCGAAATGTCTACATCCTGGAGAGTTTATTGAGAATCGCCGACTTTATTTCCATAGTGTTGATAATTCACCATTAAAACAGCTGCCAATGTTGCTTTGAGAGCACAAGAAGCTATCAGTCGTAATACTCCTGTGTTTGGAGGTAAAGATTCCTCCCCATTGTCTGCTATAATAGAGATTCGTACAAAAGTCCCAATTGATTACATGCATTGCGGGCATTAAGGAGTTTTGAAAAAAAATTTGGAAGACATTACGAGTGCTGCAAATGTAAAAAAAACAAACATGTAATCAAGTGCCTTGATAATTTCATCCTACAGCGAGGAATACCCTCTACGTTGATCACAGACCGAGGAACCTGTTTTACATCGGCAAACTTTGAAGAGTTCTGTGTTGGTCACAGTATCAGGCATATCCTAAATTCTACTAAACATCCCCATGGAAATGGTCTAGTGGAGCGCACTAACCGTACGCTGCTTACTCAGATAATCATTCACATACAGAGAGAAGACCACCGGGATTGGGATGTTAACCTAACTAAAATTCAAAGAAATCTGAATGTGTTCCCAAATAAGACCACTGACGTATCTCCGTTCGAGCTACTGCACGGTTATGCTCCAAAGTGTACCGATGGTGCCCTTCAGAAGCTGGCTGATGTTGCTTGGAACAACCCTGAAGATATTCGGAGTGAAGCTCGTAAAAAGATTCTAGAACGTCAAGTTAAAATGAAAGCGTACTATGATCGTTCACATCATGATTTGATCAAGTTTGACGTTGGTGAAATCGTTGTAATGCGTCGTGTCCCAATAGCAACCGGCGATTCCACTAAAACGCAGTCAAGATATAAAGGACCATTGGTAGTCACCCAGGTTCTTCCTTCCGATACATACAGAGTCGAAAGCATGAGACCCAATTCCAAAAAGCGAGCCTACACAACAACAGTACATGTTTCAAGACTCAAATCGTGGCGTCCACAGGATTGGTCAGAAGAATTCGATGATGGAGAGGAGCCGGCCACCGGCGAGGAGGCCATGGGCGACCGGTCACGGGCCTCGGCCGACGGCGCGAGCGAGGACGAGGGGCGGATGCCAGTTGAGCGCCCGCGGAGACGGCGACGCATGCCTGCTCGTCTGGAGGGTCATGTTTTGTGGGCCGGACAATCGGTCAGTGCCCTTCAGGCAAATGATTGATTCTTTGAACTGTTACTGAATATTTCTATTCGCAGTGCCCTTCAGGCAGATATTTGATTATGATTTTGAAAATTTGTACTAATCAATTAGTGATGATTTTGATTGCAAACGAGGTCGTTTGTGATGTAGGATGGTCGAATGTAGGAATCCTATTTAAATGTTTCCCGCATCAACCAGATGTTGTAGAAACTAGCTTGAACAGGGCCTAGCACTTGTAATAACAGTTTTAGGTTAGCGGAGCTGTTTCTCTCGCTCTTGCTGAAAAATGTCTACCTATGTAATCTCTGTAAAATATTGCTCTTTTTAACAATAAATGTGTGTATTATTATAACTGTTGAAGCTGATTGTTCTTCACAAATGGTGAGTCCGTTCCTTATCTAAACTGGTAGTCAACCTGACAAAACGATACCTAACATACCTAAGTAGTAATGGAGTACAAATCTAGCAAAACGCTAGCAAAACGAATAAATATCGATGGTTTGAACAGGTTGATTGTTTTTATCCTGTTGGTGTTGATCTTGTCTAAGTTTCCTACATCTGCTGCCAGCCTCTGTGTTATTCTTGAAAATCTTTGACTACGTAATTATGTAGTACGTCTCTTACAATCGTTCAGTTTTCAATATATTTTGAAACTAAAACGTATTTACTTATTTATGGCCGATGACCCTACTGTTAACTTAATATTGCTGCAAGCATTTGTGTGTTATTTTTTTCAAATTGGTGGTCACAATGCGTTGTCAAATGGCAGACTGATCTCTCGGCGGCAAACTGCAACTACCAGAGTCAAATAGCCATGCTGACAAAAATAATAGTAATTATATATTTAAAAGCCTTCATATTGATATAGATATTATTTAAGATAATAATATGATATTTTTATTCTTTATTCTGAAATTATAACAATTATGGATGGATAAAGGAATGTTATTTTAATTTTAAATAGTTATTTATTACAACGGTATTAAACTTGATTCGAGAACTTCGCAAGCATTTCGCAAGACCGGTCAGCTCCGACAGCATCTCTTTTCATTTTCATTGTTCCAAATGTGTATAGGCCGGCTATTGTTTTATTGTTCATTCATATTGTAGGCTAATCATGCAACCAGTATATACATTTGACGAAAGTCAATGTTGTGTCTTTAAATTCACAGATAATTTGGCGCAATCGATCTTTGGTTGGTTATCGCTCACTCGTCGATTGCGTCGGGGCCTGCAGGGTTGGCTTGGTCGCTTTGATTTAAAGTCCCCCACTGAAAATCAGTTATATAACTGAGTGGGTAGACTCTAAATAAAATTTACTTATTTATTTATTTATAAGTAGGTTATCTTGAATTCGTTCAAGGCGATGAGACACGTTGCGTTTCTAAAAAAACTTTAAAAGTATGGTGGCCGAACAATTGTGATGTCGTAGCCTCAAGGGTAATGACAAAATTGCAAGACAAGGGAGATATCGTATGGGAAACTCACCCTGCGGAAATACTTGCTATCGGAGGTAAGTGGATCGTAACCATTAGGCCCAGCTAGGCCTAGAAAGTTACACAATTAGGCCCCCTAGTAGGCCTAGGCTAGCCTAGCCCTAGGCCCTACTTAAAAACTTGAGATTTATGCCCCAGGCTCCGTTATTAGCCTAGCCCTAGCTAGGCCCTGGGCTTTGTGTAGGCCTAGGGGCTAGGCTAGGCAATGAACTGGAATGGCCGGTGAAGGCCCTAGGGCCTAGCCTTCAGAGTCAGGCCTAGGGCCTTAACCCTAAGCCAGCCCTGGGCCTATAAGAGACCCTGCCTTTGTCTTATGTCTAGTTGAATGCCAATATAAGCTAGGCCTAGGCCCCTAGGCTACGTATTCAGCAACCAATTCACTTCTAATGGCAAGGGCCTATAGCCCTACCCACACTATAGGCCCATCCGCCTAGTCCTACACTAGGCCTAAGTAGGCCAAAGTGGAGTCTTTGGAGCTTATATCATTTGGAGGATAGGCCTAGTCCGTCTTGTGTAAGTCTATGTACTGCATAGCGCAGAATGATGAAATCTGTATATGCTAAAAGGTCATTTTTTGGGCGTGGGCTTAGGTCCGGCCCTGTCAAACAGTCGTGGACCGATGGTTTTCTGCCAATTCGTACTACATCCGTTACAGAAGCCCTTATAAAGAGGATCACTGAACGTAAGAAGCAGAAACAGATGGAAACCAACCCCATTTAGACTAACAGGAATTTTCAAACTACCACATGTAGGCACCACTACGACATCCATAACACCATTTAACCCTGTTTGTGATTCTTCATGCAAACTTGTTAAAACATTATTACCTGTGCTCTCAGAAACCGTACTTACACCCTGTGAATTTTCTGATTCAGAAACTACCCTCCGTTCATTTGGATTACCGTTTTGCATAATAACAGTGAAAATATTCGCAAATCCACGTAAAAATTTACGCCTATAAACAAGTGCTTTCTTAAGAACCCGACAGCCGGCTTTCTTGTGTCCGACACGGAAACACAAAAAACATACACCCTCAAATTTGGTTCTATTGCACCTCCGACGAATCATTTTAACACTGCTATCATGGAACGAGACTACATTTCCAGTTACCGAACCAGTCTCGAAATTTGGCAACCCTATAAGTTTTCCGAGTCATCACCAGATGTTAATGCTCGTGACCTAGACTGACCCTGATTCTCAGTTCCATTTTCTATTCCATCCCTTTCCTGCAAAGCTTTCAGTTTCTGACAATCTCTAATTCCATGACCTGGCTAACGACAAAAGAAACAAACCATACGATTACCAGAACGTTGATTGGACTGTTGATTATATCTCATATAACCACCCCTATTAGGACCATACCTGCCCTGATTATAACAACCATCTGACTGGACTTGAAAATTACCCTGTTGTAATGGAATAGCAGGAGGAAGAGCCGAGGAAATAGCTGCCTGTGGTATTTGTGGATTATGTTGGAAACCACCCTGTTGTAGTGGGATAGCCGGAAGAATAGCCCCCTGCTGCATTTGAGGATAAATGTGAAAACCACCCTGTTGACTGAAATTAGTATTCTGTGGACCTGAACAAGAAGCCTGTTGCCCCTCCGTCTTATTAACCTGAAGAGATTCCACCTTCTTTGTTAGAACCGCTAGCATGTCAACAATGCTACTGTTAACTCCCGGTTGATCCACGTCCGTCTTTCTCTTGTTCTTAAAGGGGCTAAAAACCCCAAAAATTATTTTTTACCACGTGATCTATAGCACAATAATACACTTAAATGACCGTTTAAAAAATCATATCTTGTAACTGTAATTTAACATGAATTTTTGAATTTTTTTGATCCAGAAATTGGCGAAAATTGGTGTTTTGGAAAATTTCCTAAATCGGCTTTAACCTGCTTCTTTTTTGGTCCACATAGATACTAGAGCATAGTACCAATCTAAAATGCCCCTTTATAACATCGTGTCTTGAAACTGTGCCCAAATATACCCTCAAACACGCAAAAATATGCATTCCAAAATCACAACCCATCTTTGTAATCAGTAGATTTTGACCGAACAACTTGCCCAAATTACAAAACAAAATATAGAGAATTTACAGAAAAAGCTGTCGAGTACGTCAATAATGGCCAATATTTTTTTGGATCAAAATCCTCCAAGGTCACGGGGCATAAAGATCGTCCCCATGTTATTTCTTATGGGAGATTTTTGCCGATGGGACCTAGCTCTAAAAATATCATGTTTGACAATTTTTTGGGAGGTCATGGTGGCCCCAATAATTTTTCTGTTAATTGCTAAATTCATTACTAGTTAGCCTGAATGAAATATATTTTTTGAGTTTAGCGGTTAAATACCCCTTTAAGGACAGACGCACAAAGCTCCGCTATCATTTGTTTATCCTTATCTTTCTTTACACTAATTCGCAATCCCTCCAACCATTTCACACGTGCTAATAACGCATCCAAATTAGCAAACGTCTCGGTGCCTAGCTTCTCGGCCACCTCCGGTAACAGACCTCTAATTGTCCACTTAACACTATCTTCAGAGGACATATTCACATCCACTTTATCGCACAATTTTCGAAGAGCATACACATAGGAGATAACCGATTCACCCTCTCTCTGCATCCTAGCGGCCATCTTACCTATCCAATATTGAGTATTAGAATGATGGACACCAAAAGTTTTAATGAAATGCGATCTCATTTGAGACCAATCTAATTTAGGACGCTCACCATCATTCCCTAATGGTAACTTCTTATGATTAGCCATTACAGCTAAATACCAATCACTAGCACTGTCCCTCAAAAAAGATTTCAAACCTTTAACCTTTCTTTCATCCGACCAACCATTGGTATCGGCACCCCCGTCATAATCATCAATCCATAACTCAGCGTCATCCTCCCCCTCTCTAAACTTAGATGGCATAGACGACGCCATGTCTTCTTCCACAATAATAACCTCCCTAACAGAGCTACCACTGCTACTAACAGAACTCTCGTCGTCGGAACTGTCCGTACTGTCCGTACTGTCCCCGTTAGAACTGTCACTATCACTCAGGACCGGTAAAGGCACGCCTACCGCCTCGTCTAGTCTCAATCCCGACTCTTATTCCCTTGCCCACTGTAATAAAAATTCAAAAGGTGTAGATCTAGAGTTCTTTTTGTTTGGCTGCTTGAGACCACGTAAAAGAGCTCTCAGCGACCTATCACTAGGTATGGGTGCCCCACTCATAAACAATACTCAAATTGTATCGGCCAAAATGGGGTTCCCATCAAGGGGTTCCCCCACGTCGTGGTCGTCTCCGTCTGTGTCATCATCCGTCCGTGTTGTCTTTGTCGTCGCCGTCGGGGAGGTAGTCAAAGGGAAGGGGTTCCCCAACGACGTCCCAGAGCTCGCCATTAGTTTCAGGGAGTGAAACTCCCCTATTCACGGGCCAAAAGAAAGAACTGCTTATGAAACAATTGTTCCGGGAAAAGTATGAACCCTGATACCATGGAGGGTCTGGGGGTATGCCCCTCCAACTAGTGCGGGTCTAGGGCGCATAACTCCAGAAATTGTTTGATTCTTAACATTCCATATGGTGGCATTGTACTTGTTTTAAGCGTGCTTTCGTCGACAATTTATTAAATGGTGAAGATCCACATTTTGTTAGTTTACCAAATCTTGTCACTTTTAAGTAACCTTTTCTTTTTATTCACAAGACGATTGGGTGTAGACGAAAGGAATTTTTCCAACTCGTACATTGCATTTTTGTAAATAGGATAGCGTGAAACAGCATTGTAATTGTAGTAAATTTACAATTATCATAACATTTCGAAAAATAAGAGTGGGTGGACGCGTCTGCCTCCAAATAACCCACTGCAAACCGGACCCCGAGGTTGCTTGTCAACTAAGTATGGAAAGAGGGTACTCCCCTACTGACGGGCCAAACCGCAGGAAGATTCTAGTTCCCAGTTTCTTGTCTATCTTCTCGCGTAAATATAATATGTGTAACGTTTGGTTCATAAACGAGGGTCGTACGAGTGACAGTAAAAAGATTAGCTGGTAAAGAATACCGAATATAAAGAAAATGTTAGACTTCAAATTTTATAAGCAAATTGAAATTAATTAAGTACAATGATTGATTGATTGGATATCGCTTAACGTCTCATATTTATGCGCTTTGGCTAATCGAGACGAAGGGAGGGACGTAAGGGATGACGCGGGGGGACAAGGGGTAGACAGGCCTGTGCTGGTCAGAACCAGCCACAGGTGAGTGGGGAGGGCAGGGGTTCTCCCACGTCGTGGTCGTCTCCGTCTGTCATCATTCGTCCGTGTTGTCATTGTCGTCGCCGTCGGGAAGGTAGTCAAAGGGAAGGGGAAAGTTCCCCGACGACGACCCAGAGCTCGCCATTAGTTTCAGGAAGTAAAACTCCCCTAATCACGGGCCATACCACGAGAAGGTTGCGAGTTTCGATGAGTGCAGAGTCGTATATGACAGTAACCATTCACTACATCGATAATGAGTGGCAGCTACACAACAACGTGCTAAGTACGCAATGTTTGCAAGAAAGTCACACGGCTCACAATCCCTGTGGCGCTCTTGAAGTTGTTACAGACTAGTTTGACATCCGATCGAAAGTTTTGTGCTATGTTTCGGACAATGATGGCAATGTTGTGCGTGGTCTTGACGATTGCGAAATGGTGAAGGAACGACAGGGCTGTGCTGTGCATACTTTGCAGTGTAAATGGTGGCTGAATGAGATTCCGCTATTGCGTAAGACAATCGCAGCCACCAGCCGCCTGGTTGGGCACGTGAAGCGGAGCACCAAAGCTACCGACGGGCTTCGAGCGAAGCAACAACAGTTTAGTCTTCCAAACCATAAACTGATACAAAGTGTAGCAACAAGGTTAAACAGCGTGTTCGATATGTTCGAACGAATTGCCGAATAGCGCTGGGCTGTGTCTGCGCTGTTGAGTGACCACGTTCTGACAAAACAGACTAACGCACGCACACTAGAACTGTTAGGGCCGGTTGCACCAACATGCGCTGAACTCGAGTTCAGTTGATCTGCAGGTTCAAGTAAACTCGAGATCACGAGCTAGGTTCAAGCCGTCGCGTTCCACTACGACGAGATCAACTGAACTCGAGTTCAAGCAACAAGTTCGTTTGAGTTCGGCGCTGCTCGGATTGCGCCTTGTAACGAGCAACGTGATTGGTTGAAAAATTCGCGGGCTATTTTAAAGACACTTGCTACGATAATGAAAAGAAAATAGCTAGGAAAGCAGTGGGAGATGAAAAGGTGGAATTTATTAGAACAGGTAGGTCTAAATTTGCTTTCATTAGTTGCTAAAGGGTACCCTCCTTTTATCAATGGTTAAAGTCACCAATCCAATAATATGGTAGGCCTACTACTTGGTTTGTTTTACTTCCTTCCTGTAATGTTTACGCCTTTAGGCCAAGGCCTACGTTTCCGGTTTTCAATTTAGACTAGGCATACTTTTGTTATTTTGACGTTTATTATTTACAATGGGGAAAGTCTATTTATGTTAGGCCTGCAATAGTTTGTCCGATCATAAAACCTATTGGTGCAAAGTCACCAATCCCCCCTTGTTCTAGGTCTAATGAGGGAGTTCAGAACAATTTGCAAAATAGAAGGGAGAATTCTGCTTTTTCCCCAAGGGATGGGAAAAACTGGAGGTCTCATCAGCGCACCACCAAAGAAATTCTGTGGGTTTTTTCCTGTGAGGGGCCAGTTCCTTCCAGCTGATAGTGTTTTTGGTGGAGTAGAAAAGGCCGTTCGAATCAATCCTACCATTACCACAAAAGAAGAGTACATAGATATTTATTATTATTGTTTATCAATTTATTGTCATAGAACATACATGACTCATACAACGTAGCAAATTGTACAAATAAATAATTATGTTACATACAGAAATAAATCTAACAAGAACATAATCAAAAAACCCACAAAGCCTGAAAAAGGCTTAACTGTGCGGTAAAGACAATTTATAAATTATTTAAGATGGCGACAATACAGAGAACGGAACATATAACCAAAATAAACATGAAAAACATGTATATATAAATACTATGGTTGCATGACATTTTCAGTTAATTTGTGAAATCCAAAAAATTACAGAAAAAGAACAAAGAGCTAAGAAAAATAAATAAATCGGAAAACATTGTCAAAAGGTGGCAGAAAGAAGATAAGATTTTAGTTCAGTTTTAATTTTTGAAATGTTAGACAAGATTTTCAGTGTGGAAGGCATCAAGTTGAACGTAGAAGGAACCGAATAAGAAAGTGAACGTGGGCCGTATTTGTTGTTAAAATTGGGAATTTTGAATGCCCCCGCCACTTTTAGCCTTGTATCCTTGCATGAGTCTAACGGAATCTTGAAATCTGATTTAAAATAGATTGATTGGATATTGCTTAACGTCTCATATTTATGCAACTTGGGTAATCGAGACGAAGGGAGGGACGTAAGGGATGACGCGGGGGGACAAGGGGTGGACAGGCCTGTGCTGTTCAGAACCAGCCACAAGCATATGGGGAGGGCAGGGGTTCCTCCACGTCGTGGTTGTCTCCGTCTGTGTCATCATCCGTCCGTGTTGTCTTTGTCGTCGCCGTCGGGGAGGTAGTCAAAGGGAAGGGGTTCCCCGACGACGACCCAGAGCTCGCCATTAGTTTCAGCAGGGAGTGAAACTCCCCTATTCACGGGCCAAACCGCGAGAAGGTGTCGAGTTGGAATTTGAAGGCCCGATTTAAAATAGAAGTGTAATATAAATCTATATATAAACAATGAAGATATTGGCAGCACATTACAAAAAGAAAATATTTGTTTACGGGAGAGTTCAGAATCGGTTTTAAAGTCCCACATTACCATTTTTAATATTTTTATTTGTAAATCTTCAACCCTTTGAATATGACACCGCAAAGCATTGCCCCAAGCTAAAATGCCATACAAAATCAAAGATTCGGCTATGGATTGATACACGGTTTTAAATAAGGAAAAAGGTAATACATGTTTTAGTATATAAAGCTGAGAGGAGCAAGAGCGTAGTCTGTTACATAATTTATCAATATGATATTTCCACGAAAAGTGCCTATCTACAGTTAATCCCAGGTACTCATAAGTATTTACACATTCAATTTTCCCACTACATTCACAATCGGTCAATTCAGCCATAGTATGAATGCAGTTGAAATCGTGATAAATAATATTAATTGGAAAATCTTTTTCTTGGTTGTGGGGCGTGCATATATGTACAATTTTGGTTTAAGAAGAGTTAATTACTAGTTCTTTATCGTGATTCCAACGTAAAAGACTGTTAAAGTCAGACTGTAGCATAGCATGCGCAACACGAATATTAAAATGCACCGCGAGTAAAATAGTATCGTCAGCATAAGAAAATATAAAGCAATATATAAGACATTTTGACATAAAGTTAACATATATAAAAAATAACGTAGGTCTTAATATAGACCCCTGGGGGACTCCAGAATCACAATGTCTTTCTTCATTAACGTGGCCATTTACATGAACTTCCATGAATCTATCTGTAAGATAGTTTCTAAACCAATCCAACGCAATACCACGAATGCCAATGGACACTAAAGCTTGTAGACGTTTCTGGTGGTTTATCGTGTCAAATGCTTTACTAAAATCCACAAATAAAGCAAGAATGTGCATATTGTCGTTTAATTTAGAATTTACAAAATAAGAGATCTCTAATAACAGGGTAGAGGTACTTTTTCCTTTTTGAAAACTAAACTGTTTACTATTCAGCATCCCATGTTTATTTAAGTACTCCACCAAGTTATTAGCAACATGCATTTCTAAGAGTTTCTCAATACTTGGTAATATAGCTATAGACCTATAATTTGAGTAAACTTTATGGTCACCCTTCTTATATATAGGTTTAATAATTGCTTTTTTGAGTCGCTTAGGAATGATACCGGTCTCAATGGATTTGTTTATCAATACAGCCAAAACAGGAGCAATAGAAGCATTGACAAATTGAAGGCCTGGAACACGTATACTATCAACACCCGGCTGTTTTTTTACATTCAGAGAATCGATCATCAAAAGTTTACCTCGTCTTTTGTGATAATAACAAGGTCGTCGGTGACCCATATTTTGCGTGGCCCTCTCTTGGTCTGGAAACATTCTTACTCCTAAAAGTAGATTTGTCGTAAGCTTTTGTAAACTCTCTGCATATTTTTGTGTAAATTTCCTCAGGATTATCATTGTCGCAAACATAGTTCCAATTGATACGAGACAAATAATTTTTTAATGTTCTTTCGTTCAACTTAATTGAGAGAGGAACTTGATCACTTATCAAGTTTTTATTCTGCGAAACTACTTTAAGAGACCTTCCTATAAATTGAACGCATGTGAGCACCATATAGTGGTCAGATACTTTACTAGTAAGGACAGCGGAGTTGCATGATGAGTAGCTTCCGCGTAGGTAAATATGATCAATACAAGATGATACAAACCTACCTGACTTATACCCTTCGCGTGTACTTTTATTTATACATTTAATGAAGCCACATGCTGCCAACACGTCTTCATAAATTGCAGTGTTCCTGTCCAAAGTATCAAGCAAGTTAATATTTATATCTCCTTTTATGATCCCATTAGCACCAATGTTTTTTTCTAAAAACACATCTAACTCATCAATAAATCTTAAGCGACTACAATTAGAAGGACGATACAGAGCTAACAAATAAACACACACATCATTAATGTAAATCGTACCGCATAGCGCTTCTGCATGCATAAAATCAACGTTTATCTCAACAAATTTCACTGTTTCCCTGACAAATACAAGTAAACCACCACCAAGTTTGCTTATCCTTTGCTTTCATATTTTGTTATACCCTTGCAAATTATATAAATTCACGTCACAATTAGAAATTTCACTTATAACTATAACATCGATTAACCCTATGACATCTTGCAAAATACAACACAACTCGTCCCAATGTTTATTTATAGATCGAATGTTTATGTGAATAATTTTCGAGCTGTTTGGCAAACCACGGTCACCGCCCGCATACCAACCACTAATATCATTGATATAAATACAGTCAATAGTATCACTTTCAATAACCTCTTCCCAAATCTCCATTCAGTTACACACACGTTGCAAACATACACACTATGACACTGGCGGAGGCGGAATGTCAGTTTCACTCCTTATTAATATGACGGGAGATTGTTCGTCTTCACGGAGGAAAACTTTGCCGCCCTTAATCCAGGCAAACTTGTATCCCTGCTTTCTCTTGTTACGGGCTAACCAATACAAATGTTTGTTTACCTTAGTGAGATGTTCGTTGATGTAAACAATATTTTTCGACGTAGGGAACCCAATTTTCTTAGCACTAAGCTTCTTTTTTTCTCTTTTTCTGGTCCAAGATATCCTCCTTCACACGGCGCGAGTAGAACTTGGCAACAATGGGCGCAGGCTTATCCTCGGTTGCATCTGTGACCCAAAGTCTATGACAATACTCGATATCGTCAGTGATAATATCACTGCCTATCACGTCAGCAATAATCTTTACTATTGAATACGTATCTTCTCCTGGGCCCGGATCCACAAAAGGGGAGATTCTGATTTTAGTGGTTTCTCAATTCTCCCGCATGTCATGATGTAAACACCGGATTCAACCAATCACAGACTCTAGCACCACTGAACAACAACAAAGAGTCCGACTTTAGAAGGCTGTGACCTAACAATGTTAGTGTTTTGTTTTTGTTTGCGATTGATGCTTGATTGTTTTATATTTTGTTTGGAAACTGTTTAATGACATATATACATATATAATAATAACATTTAATCTCCTTGGATACCAGGGACTAGACTTACCCTTAGTCATGCCCTAGTGACCTGCTACGGACTAGTTCTTCATCGAGATGGATAGAGGTAGGCGTGAACGTGCTAGCCTAGGCTAGTTCTAGGGAGTCCTAGGCTAGCACATATCATTATGTCGACCCTAGGCTAGGCCCTATCTCTATGTTATTGATAAGAATAACATAAACTATAGCTACTACAAGCAGTTTTCATATGTTTATGATAACTATCATGTAAGCAATATATTTCAATAACAAAACACTAATTAAATCATGAGATGGATTTGTTGCCGCCATTTTCTTAAAATTAATTTCCCCAACCAAAACCCCTAGTATGATAGTAGGTGTTTTCTAGGGAGAATTTTGGGAGAAATAAATCCCACACAAGTCGATAAATCTCCGATAATGGATCCTTTTATGTAGTAGTGGGGGGCCCTGGGCCCTGGCCCGGATCCACAGAAGGGGAGATTCAGATTTTGGTGGTTTCTCAATTCTCCCGCACGTCATGATGTAAACTGTGGTTTCCACCAATCACAGACAATAGGTAGTACCGCTGCACTACTACATAAAAGGATCCATTATCGGAGATTTATCTACTTGTGTGGGATTATTTTCTCCCAAAATTCTCCCAACAAAACACCTACTATCATACTAGAGCCATTCCGTCAAAAGCAGGAATTTGGGAATAAAATAAAAATAATATTTTTTATTTTATTTTAGCAAAAAACTGTTTGGTCAACACTTCTGTTTTAAAAATTAAACAGTTAAACAAAAAATCTCATTATTCTAACATAGTTTTAAGCATGTTTTCACCGTGTGTTGCCACACGGATGTGACTAAGTGAAATATGCTTAAGTTGGTTGCAATGTAACTAGAGGATGGTACCCCTGACTGATGGGGTGTAGGAAATAAACTCAAGACAGGTGCTGGTACTTGTCAACTGTGCAGTATCAATTTTCTAGGTAAGTCATGTTTCAATATATCTCAATTTCATTTAAATGCTACCTGTTGTAACATCCGTTACACAAAACTGACAAAAGTACTTGTAAATCAGTGAAGGTTATTCTGATAAAAACCAAAACTTCCAAAAGTGAGGTTAGGGTACTCATCTACATGTGGGATATTTTGGTTTATTTCTACATATCATAACTATTAATAAAATGTGTAACGGATGTTACATGTAACGGATGTTACATTATTTGTTAGTTAATGTTTGGTCAATAATTGAGTGAAAACCAATGATACTTGACAACTTAAAATGTTAGGATGGGTCTAGGCTAGGGTCTAGACTACAGGTTCCTGGTAGGCCACCTGTAGGGCCTAGTAAACCTACAATCCTAACCTGACCTAACAAATTTCAAAGTAATAAAAGGTCTGACTCATTAAACAAAATATTGTTATTATAAAATACATAATTGGTAGGCCTAATCTACTTACTTGGTCCAAGACTTCTCTCTATAAAGTATTTTTTTTTCTCACAGAAAATGCCGCCAACTACACCGAAGTACAGTAACCGAATGGCCAAATGTAGGGCCAAAAAGAAAGAAGATGACAAGAAGTGGAAAGATTATTTGGATAAAGATCGACTGAGAAACAAAAGCAAACGAGAAAAAGAAAAAAGTCAATGTCAATCTGAAAAAGAGATACTACTTAAGAGAATGAAGACAAAGCTAAGAGTTAGAGAATGGAGGCAAAAGAACAAACGTGGTAATACCACTGGGGAGAATAAAACACCTGAAAAAGCCCTTGGTTCTTATAAATGTTCAAGCACCTTGCGAAAAGCTGTTTTCAAAGTTTATAAAAGCCTTCCATTCAGCCCTAGCAAGAAGAAAGCTGTTGTACGTCAAATTGTCAAAGACACATTTCATAAAGACTTGTTTACCTTAAAAAAGCATCCTAACGCTAAATCACTGTCAGCCGATGTAATTGAAAAGATTAAGACATTTTACGAAAGTGACGACGTTTCCTGGCAAGCTCCAGGAAAGCGAGACTTTAAATCAATTAAAGATGGCAATGGGAACAGAAGTCACAAGCAAAAACGGTTTCTAATAATGAACATATCTGAAGCGCACAAAGTGTTTGAAACAAAGTACGGGACCTCACTATCCAAGTCCCAAGTTTTATGAACTACGGCCAAAACATGTTTTACCAGTTGCTTGTACTCCACACAATGTATGCGTATGTGTGCAACACGCAGACTTTTCATTTCTAACGGAAGCTATCTCGAGGTATTCCAATACTGAAACTCCACTTTCATATGGATCACTTCTGAAAACATTGTGTTGTGATATAAATAGTGAATTTTGTATGACAAACAAATGTGAAATATGTCACTACGATGTATCAGTTCTTCTAAACCCGGAATGTGATTTTCTTAAAGAAATCAAATGGAAAAAATGGGGGAAACAGAACGGCGCATTTCAAGTAGTTGAAAACTCGTCTTCACTGGAAGATGTCAAAACAAGAGTGATAAATGCTTGCCATCTTCAAAAGTCATACATTTGTCAAATGTCAGCAGTCTCAATACTTTGACGAGAGAAAAAATAACCTTAAAGATGGAGAAGCGGTTGTGCAAATTGACTTCGCTGAGAACTACAGCCTTGTTCCTCAGGATGAGGTACAAAGCGCTCACTGGCAACACTCGCAGGTGACCGTTTTTACATGCTGCTTGTGGTACAAGAATGGTATTGCATCCTATGTAGTAGTCAGTGATGATGTAACTCATTCGAAACAATCTGCTTGGCTGTTTTTGAAAAGCATCATCTCTGATTTTCAACAGAATTTCATTGAACTAGTACATATCTCTATGTTCTCTGACAATTGTTCAGCTCAATTTAAAAGTAAATTCACTTCATTCAACATATGTTTTCTAGCAGATGACTTGGATGTTGAAAGCATAGAGTGGAATACCTTTGCCCCTGGCCATGGAAAAGGTGCAGTTGATGCCATCGGTGGCCAGATAAAACGAACCATCTGGATCTCTGTGAAAGCCAGAACATTTCAAATCAACTCAGCCAAGGAATTTTATGAAGTTGCAAAGGAACTGAACACGACTGTCAATGTTTTGTTTGTTTCCCAAGATGATGTTAATGAAACGGCCATCTTTTTAAACAAGCGGTGGGAACAAGCTAAAGAAGTGCCTGGCATTAGAAACTTCCACCACTTCAAGAAGTGCGATGAAACGCATGTCTTCGCTGCACTTACGGCGAAGTCGATTTTGACAAAAAAAATGGAAGTTGTTTCTCGTCAACAAACTGTTCGGCCTGAAACAAGTAGTCGTTTGAGTTACTACGACGTATACTCTGATTCCGATACTGACTCAGTAGTAGAAACGTGTGACTCGTCTGCTGCTGGGCCATCCGTAGATGTACCGATAAATGAATTTGAAGTCACCTCTCAGAATATAACACCTGGAACCTATGTTTTAGTGAACTTTCAGGCTGAAAATAACAAAAACATAGTATACAGGTATGCTGGAGTATGTCAAACTCAATGCGAAGATGATGATATCCGTGTAATGTTTTTAAAACTTTATGGGAATACAGGCAAACTCTTCAAGATAAACGAAAGGGATGAAAAATACATTTCTTTTGAACAAATTGAAAAGATTCTGCCACCTCCCACTATGAAGATAGCAGGAAACAGAGTATTGTACGAGTTTCCAATTCCAATTGGAGTGTTCGAAAAGTGATAAAGATTACCTCAAAGCTATGTCCAATCTATGTGCCTTGACTTGTTCTTCATAATCATATTTTGTAGGCCTACTTGATTAACAACGTGAGAAAAATCTTACAGGCCAATGCCGGCATCTCATTAGCATATTTAAAACTTCTCAGTTCCTATTGCGTTTGTGGTTCATAACTTAATTTTTGATAACATTATACCTAATTTTTTGTAATGTTTTACTAAATCCTACAGTTAATAAAAATAACATGATTAGTAACCACAGAAAATGATAATTGTATTGTCTTGCCACATCCTTGTTAAATCCATCCTATGTCTCAAAAAAGTTACTAATTTTAATAAAATGTAATGCATAATTCATCAAGCAATAGCTTGCAATCTGTTTTTTTTTTTCAAAGAAGGTTTGTTTTCAAGCAAATGCTTCAAACGCTGCGCTTTCAGGTCACTCGTAACATCCGTTACAAAGCACTGTAACATCCGTTACACACTATTTTTATTAATTAACATTCAATTTTGAACTTTTCTCAGAATGTAATGACATGAGGGTATTTCATGATTCCTTGTGAATCACCATATACCAAAATTATTTTTTTACCCTACTTGGAGGGCCTGACTTTTTAGTAGAAATACCACTTAGTGTAAATGTAGTTCCCAAATTAGTAACATCCGTTACAACACTAAATAGTGATATTTCTTGAAGATGGTTAACATGTTTGGAGTGCAATTTTACAGATCAGTAAATCAAAATTATGTGATGTGATATGTGCTACCATAATATGAACAGCTTATATTTTCAAGTCTTAATATATGTGTTAAGTAGTGAAAATGTAACGTCCGTTACATACGGAATGGCTCACTATAGGTTTTGGTTGGGGAAATGCATTTTTAAGAAAATGGCGGCAGCAAATCCATCTCATGATTTAATTAGCGTTTTATTATTGAAATATATTGTTTACAATTTACATGATGGTTATCATAAATACATGAAAACTGCTTGTAGTAGCTATAGTTTATGTATATTCATCAATAACATAGAAATAGGGCCCAGCCTAGGGTCGACATAATGATGTGCTAGGCTAGGACTAGCCTAGGCTAGCACGTTCACGCCTACCTCTATCCATCTCGATGAAGGACTAGTCCGTAGCAAAGTCACTAGGGCATGACTAAGGGTAAGTCCAGTCCCTGGTATCCAAGGAGTTTAGAAGTCATTATTAAATATGTACATATATGCACATTTAACCACTGCCAAACAAAATATGAAACAATTAAGCATCAATCGCAAACAAAAACAAAACACAAACATGTTAGGTCACAGCCTTCTAAAGTCGGACTTTCTGTTGTCGTTCAGAGGTGCTAGCGTATGTGATTGGTTGAATCCGGTGTTAACATCATGACGTGCGGGAGAATTTATGGCGTTTTCCATTGGCATGCACTGAGTGTGCCCTGAATGCACTCGCCGAGTGCACTGCCAAGGCCCTCTATATATATTTGTTTAATATATATTTTATATAGAGGGCATTGGCACTGCCCACATCGACTTGTCAGAAAAAAGTGTAAACATGGCGTCGTTTTCTGGCGAAGACCAGCAGCTGTCAGAGCAGGAGATCGAAATTACGATTCAATATGTAATAAAGGGGACAGACAGCAAGGAGGTGGCTACAAGTGACGGCATTTTGTGCTACGTGTCGACTTTAGATGGTTAGTGTTTATCAACACAATTTAAATAGGCTATAACTAGAGCTATGAAAAAATAGCATTTATATTCTGAATATTTAGCATTAATTTTTCCAAATTTAGCATTTTGTAGCATTAATTTTCTTCTTTCCACCAAAACCCCTGCAAATGTGGGGAGTTTCTTGTATTTTTAATGGGGAATGAAATCAATTATGCTTTATAGAACATTTCAATTCAATGTAGTCACTTTAAATGTTAGAATACAATGCTAAACCAATTCTCAATTGGTATAGGTAAACCTTATTTTGCAGTAAATTTAGCATTTTGTAGCGTTTTAAGAGTATTTATACTCGCTGATTTAGCATCAATAACCTAAAACGCTAAATTTTCATGCCTCTAGCTATAACACATTCTAGGGCTAGGCCAGGCGAACGACTTTAACCTACAAATTGAGACAACTTTCTGGTAGGCCTAGCCTAACCCTAAAAGGGATTGGATACACAAAGCCCTAGCCTAGCCCTTTAGGCATATTACTTTGGGTTTAGTATGCTCTTAGGCCTAGCCTAGCGACTACTACTCCTAGTGGCAATTAAATAATCACCACACCAGTCTTTGTATAGCCCTAGCCTAGCCTAGGCTAGGACAGCCAAGACAAGGCCCATCACAATGTTTAGTGGACTTGGCCTAGGGCCAAGGCCCAATACCTAGGCTAAGGGCCTAGACCTATTTGAAGGGATCAGGATCTAGATTAAAATAGGCTAGAGCCTAAGATGCTAGGCCTAGGCCTACATTTGTTAGGTCTAGGCCTAGGCCAATGTTTGTAGGCTTAATAATGTAATTGGAGCCACCAGCACCCCAGTTGTTAAACTAGGTAGGCCTAGGGCCTATTTGAAATGTCCCATTATGGCTGTGACTGCTTTCGTTACAATTACAATTTGATGACGTGCAGTTATGATACATGAACTTAGTAGCCTATAGGCCTATAGACCCATACTCAGGCGGTCAGGCCCAATGCAAACCAGTTTTGATGTGCACTTAATTTTATACAAAACTTGTTAAAAATTTCTATACCTAGTGACCTACAACCCACCTTGCTAATGTGTTAGGGCTAGGTAGCATATAAATAATATTTATTTTTGTGTTTCAGGACAAACACAAGTCATGCCGGTTCCCCGAGAAAAGTTGGTCGAGTTGGGGTGGCTGGAAGGTGAAGACGGCCCTGCCTTACATCAGCAGCCACCGAGAGTTCCACTCAAGCAGCCACCGAGAGTTCCACTCAAGCAACTGCCGACTCGCCGAGAGGTCCACTCCAGCAACCGGCGCTATGTTCGTCGTAGGTACGTATACAGGATAGTACTGTATATATGTAGGGTTGAATGGGGTAATTAGTAGACATAGGATTTATATGCGCTTAAAAATCCCCAAATATGCATGCATTTATGCCATTAAAAAGTCCCAAATAAATCCTTAAAAATAAAAAATATGCACTCAAAATAAATTACCTGCTGAATAGAAATAATCCTGTTTCCCTTCGTTTGCAACACATGGGAACAAAAGCGTTTAAAAATAATATTACGCGTGTATCTTATTTTCTTTCTCCTCCCCACCCTCATTGAATGATACTTTTTTGGCATACCATTTTGTGATTTAAATTCCTCAACTCTAAAAGGCTTGCTTCTACTTGTGATAAAAATTCAATTGAACAAAATCACTTCTGAGAATAAAGACCATACTTTCACAATAGAAGATAGAATGAAGATGTTTGTATAAGAAATGCTGTGCATGCACAGCAGGGGGGGGGGGGGCGGAGGGCGTCAGGGGCCAGGTATGTTTAACTAACCATGATTGACCTGTAATTCCCTCGTCATTTGATCATTATCTTTTAATGTCTGGAAGTCTGGACAAAGAAACACACTTTCAGGAGGGAATCATTATTCCGTTGCTGACCCACCATTCACCACTTAGGGCCTACTTAGGCTACCTTTAATATTTTCGTAACATAAAATAAATATGCAATTTTATCATTTATGCCGGTTTAAGCACACACATCAATTTTATGCAGTAACCTTCAATATATGCATTTATATGCACTATAAAATTAATACTGTAGATTCGTAATTGTGTGAAATGGAATTAGGTAGGCCTAGAAGTTCCAGTAGTCTGCATATTCAGGAACAAAACATGCATCTACATATAAATCCGATGTCTAGTAATAAGAAACAACCCTAACACAGCCTTAATTAAAACAAGAACCAAAATCCTTGTTCACCACACCCTCGACTTAAACTACCCTAAAAACTCGTACTAGTTATAAAATTGTCTTCTTTTTTTATATGCCCGCATTTTTTGCTCATTGGACCATCACGCATTTTCTGGTTTTCCATTAGAGACAGGCTTCTTTTTTCTCATACACAGTAGGGCCTATTCCAAGATAAGTCGACACAGTCAAATAGGCTAATGCCAAAAAGCTTAACTTACACTTTTACCACAATTGCCACCAAAACTTCCACGGACCCACTCATTCATATAGCAGATTCTCAGTGGGGGACAGTGAGGCCACGTTCACACTAATTGGCTTAGATAAGGGGATAAACATACGTGTTAAATTATTTATGTTTTTTTAGTCTTAATCTGTTATAACAAAACAAAAATTATTAAGACGGACCAATCAGACGTCAATAAAACTTACGACGACCAATGAAAAGAGGTTACTTCAATATGACAGGCCACTGAAACATTACTATCCAATCAGGATATCGGATTTCTTATAACAATAACAATTTCTTAAGACTAACCAAAGTTGTGTGAACGCGGCTTAAAATAAAGCGACCCAGCCAACCCTGTTGACCCCAACGCAATCGTGTTCCTTCTTATTAATTAAATAATAATCTGCCTCTAAAATATATTCTAAAAATAGGGTATGTCCTAGACCTAAATAGAAACAAAATATTTCAAATTTTAATACAATTTTTACAATAAGATGTAGTTTCATTTAGGCTAGTTAGTTATAAATTGAGAAATTAACTGAAAAATTATTGGGTCCATCATGACCTCATAAAAAATTATTCATATTATTATTAAATCACGGTTACAAGATATAATTTTAAAAACAACATTTTAGATAGGTAGTAATGTATTATGCCATGTAGTGGTAAAAAAATATTTTTTGGGGTAAACGCTGAGCATTGCCCAACTCAAATGCGCGCACTAAGGTATTAACAATTACAGATGAAACAGTTGAATATAAAAAATAAAAACAAATTTTGTATGAATATTACTAGGTAGAGTAACCTACTTTTATATACTGATATCCACAAATAATGTTAATATCCAGTATCGACGTTCATGTTTCACCCTTTTATTTTTCATTAACCCTACATCCTAACTCTCCTCATAACCTCCCTTGCATTCTACCTTCTCTCTCCTATTTCCTTTCCTAACCATTTCCTACACTTCCTGCTTTCTAGATTCTGAATGGGGTCAAGAAGACACAAGGCTGCTTTTAGATGTCTACAAGATTACCTTCCAAATGTAGGACCATTTAAAAAATTCCGCACCAAAAAATTGATGTGGAGCAAAATCTCTGCCGATATTTTGGATATTCTTAATATTTCTAAAACGGCAATTCAATGCGAAAATAGATATAAAACTGTATTAAAAGGAAACAACAGTTTGCGCAGACAACAACACTTCCGGGTCCACACGTAAAGTAGTAGAATACGAAGAAGAAATTAGCAAAATTAAGGCTATTGATGACAGTCTGGAACCGGGGTCTGAGAGGTATAGGTCGAGTGGAGTTTTCAGAAAAAAGGAAGTCAGCATTGAAGGCGGATTAAATATAAGTCATAAAAATCAAAACCCACCTCCAATGAGGGCCATCTTGTTATTTTTGAAAGATAAAGAGATTGAAAAAATAGGAGGCATAAGAAAAACTAGATTTAATTAAAACCTTGTTTGGTGTAAATACCCCAACTCAACAATAAAAATTTGTAATGCCTCTTTCAGCCTTCCTTTTAAATAGGCCTATGGCTTGTATTGGTGCTTAGGGTTTACGGTTTATCTTATGGAGATTTTTCAAATTCTTTATAATATTTGCCTGCCCCAGCTTGGCTTTCATCTGAGGTAATTGAGCCGTTTGTAGATGTGTAGAAAAATCTTTTCTGATACGGTAGTTATGTATAAGAGTTATTTTTAATTGTCAACTCCTCGTCTATGTAGTAGGATGTTGCCATAATTTATAATGTATTGATTGAATGTATTTTTTTCTTATGGTGGGAAACAATAATTATCATAATATTGTCATATTTTAATTAAAACCTATTTACGATAAAATATCTTTATTATATTAATTACGTACCGTACCATAATGTACACTCCCTTCCTTGAGTATTCCTGTGAATAAGCTCTAATGTTTGCTTTTTATATTAGACCTTAATGTTAAGGTTGAATAAAATAATGTTTGTATGTCTAAATTGAATAAATAGTTTTAAAATTGGAATAGACTTTAATTTCTCAGTAATTACAAAATTCATAATCTAGGGCCAACCAATCTTTAAATATAAAGAACGGTCCTTTTTAATTTTGTGTTAGAACTTTTTTTAGCATTCTCAAGAAAACATTATAATACTATATCGACCAATGATTTTAAAAAATCTTTGCTTGGGTTGGTTCTAGTGTTGAGGTGGTGGGAATATTCCCACGGGAATGTTTCCCGCAATGAGAATATTCCCCATTCCATTGATATTATATTCCTAAAAACTGGGAATCTAAATAAAAATACCAACGTTACGGAGTTTGCGGATAATTTTAATATTTATTTGTCTAATTATTATATAAAAAAAAAATCACTTAAAAAAAATATTTGATAGAAAAAATTGCATGCACGATTTAGTCAAAATTTACGCCAAGCACACGTCTTTACGACACGCACCGGATGTAAATTTTGTTCAAGAACCACTGCGTGAAAGTACGTACACATTGGTTCTCAGCCGACGCAAAATTGCCTAGCCAGATATATTGAGTGACGAGATAAATGTCTAGACAATTTCACGCCTGACTCTGGTCGCCTACAAAACGTTATAGTTTTTCGTGGGGCTGAAGGCGACGCGACCAGCCAGTCACCCAACCCGCCACGTACACAAGAAAAGGTATATTAGATGACGTAAGGGTGAGACACAAAGGTAAGTAGGTTTTAAATAAGAGGCTAAAACTGTCGAGGCTGATAACTCGCCAGTGTCCTAGAGGAGGTAAACAATATAACCGAAGAAAAAGGTCTATGAGCTGTTCAGATACGTGTGGACATCACCTCACAATCCTACCCTAAACTGCTCGCAGATGTTATCACGTTTGACTTCGCCCAGCATTCGTAGAGCATTTCCGTAATCCCGGCTTCGTTTACATTGTCCTCGTTGACTTGCACATCATGAACTGCTTCATCCCATAGGTCATCAGAGTCAATGCATAAATTGTGCAGGACACAGCAAGAGATAATGAACTTTGTGGTTGTGTCAACACAATGAAATTCAGTCCTGATTATCTGTCGAAAGCGAGCCTTTAAAATTCCGAAAGCATTTTCTATTAGTACTCTTGTTGCTGATAGCTTGTAGTTATAAATTCGTTTTGCATTTGTCATGTTGCCATAATCCCTGAAAGGGGTTAACAACCACTCTCGGACAGGGTAGGCTGCATCCCCTAGCAAATGATACTTGTTGTTGCATATCTCAGAAATTTCGTTGTATATAAATGACAATTTTAGCACTCGAGAATCGTGAATTTTGCTGGGTGTTCCAGTGAACACATCCATAAACCGGCGTTTGCTATCGCATATCCCTTGCATAGTGATAGAGATATCGTCATGTCGGTTGACATAGGTTGACCTAATTTTATGTGCAGGTGTTCTCATAGGCAAGTACGTCCCATCAATGCATCCCATAACATTTGGAAATCCAGATATCTAGAGAAACAATTAAAAAAACTGATAATTTTCAGTCTTGACATGCATTATTATTGATTTATGTTTTTAAATAATTTATTTTGTAATATTAACTATGTACGCATAAACAAACCTTCTCAAAGTCTTGCGCAAGTTTTTCTTTTTCTTCATTCGTCTGCGGAAACTTGATGATAGTAGGTGCTATTTCTATCAAAAAGTCCATGACTCTATGAATTATTCTGTGAAATGATGTTTCGCCCAAATCGAACCGGCCGCTAACATCACGAATGCAACTTTTGTTGCCTGCAAACCTGATTGACAAGGAAAGGATAAGGATAGGGATGTGTGTTGGAAAATTTCCAGACAATCTTTTCCAGATAATTTATTTTTTTATATTCATATTATATTTATCATGATTTATGTAAGCCGACCCTGAATATAAGCCGACCCCCTAACGTTTCTTGTTAAAATAATAAAAAACATATGCAAATTCATTCAAATATTAGCTGACAAGGAACTTTGAGACTTAAAATAATAAAAAAGGTAGACTTCTTTCCAGGACAATACGGTATTATTAAATTTGAATTTACATATTATTATTATTTGTTCTCCATCTCATTTAACATTTTGCTAATCCTAATGTCTACAGTTAGTGTGTAAAAGCTGCAACCTATCAACACCAAAAATTCTTCAGGTATCCATCATATCTATCTACATCTATACTTTTTCTTATTCATAAATGTCCATACTTCATAGACCAAATTTGTGTCTAGGCCTGTGCCTAGTAGGCCTAGTAGGGAAAGACACCGGCCCAGCTTATTACAGGTAACTGTATAGGCCTACTGAAGTGAGTGAGATTGAGAATATCTCAACCTGCAATTTTATAATGACTAGTAGACCTAGTCTCTATACATATGAGCTAGGGTGATCATATTAAAAAAAAACTTTTTTGGGGGTATTTCTGTCCTCCAAATAGATTTGAAGCGATCTGAGCAAGGAAGAAGGCATGAAATACTTGTAATAATTGTCAATGAAACTATGGAACCGAAATGGTTGTTTTTGACATGAAAGTATTTTTGTCAATGATTGATGGTTTATTTTAATGTATCCTTGAATTCTTCTCATCCAGATTGTTTAAACAAATACACTACTACAATTTGAATTGAGAAAAAAAATGTTTATTTGATGTACAGAGACCAGTATTTAGAATATATTTTCATGTGGTGTTGACAAGTGGAAATGTGATATCACCTCTGCATTGGGACAATGGAATGAACTCATGTATCATTCAACCCATTCAGATGTATAATGCGACTACAATTCAGAGATCAAGATGTACCCGTCCTGATGATATAGTGGTTAAGACGCCTGTCTGGAATGCGGGAGATCTGTGGTTCGATTCCCATCAATTATGGCGGACTTTTTTAATTGACTGAATTGTAGTAAATAATAACAATTACACCTACGGGAGTGTTTCCCGACAAAACAAATCGAGAAATGAACTCATGAAGGTTTGCGTGGTTGATTACTTGCTGGATGGTCCAGCTACTGCTGCGTCTTCTGCTGCGACGAGTGAGTCATGGTCGTCGACATGGGCGCCCTACTTTTTTGAACTGAATTCCTTTCAATAAGGTTTCATTTTCTAACGGAAAGCTATGAAATTCGGGACAGGAGAGCTCGAAATGAGTTTTTACGGTAAGGACGTCACCTATGGTACCAAAGTTACGTGTCATATTACTATGTACATATATAATATTAAAAAATTAAATAATTTAGTATTTGAAAATCCGAAAAATAACGATAAAATTAATAAAACCGTCCGATATGGGAAAAACGGGACAATATTACCCGTCCTGGGTAGTGTCTCTAGGGACACCTGGACAGTTACCTGAAAACCAGGACTGTCCTGGGTAAACCGGGACGTCTGGTCACCCTTAAATTAGCAGGATTCCAGGCATACTCTAGGGCTAGGGTACACTAGAAACCCTATGTGCCTACCTGAAAGACTTATGTAAAACACAGTAGGTATTGAGTTGCCAGAAGATCCACCACAATTTTTTAAAAATAAAGTGAAGGCTTCCAACAAAAAATATTAGTGTTATGACCGGCCCTGGTTATCAAATGGGGCTGCCACCTCTCTTACCTCCTTTTGAGTTGCAAGATAGAGAACTTGACAATAAATAAATAAATGGAATAAAGTGAGTCTTCTTTCTATTGAGTAAGCTGTGTGGGCTGAATGCACAGTGTGGGATATTCAGGATAAAATATGTGTGGAAAGTCAAGAAACAAACAGCAGATTTTATGTTAATAATTTTTATTTAACTAAAACTATTTTAAACAAACATCATTATTATGGTGAGATATTCATTATAAAAATTACTACATCGAGATTCCCTACGACAATCTCTTTGAATAATGATTTTAAACATAAGTTTTTGTAACACTTACCCGTGGTGTGATGGATGACCAGATGACTATGGAGTGGATTGATGTTTAAATAATTACTTATGCCTATGCTAATCTGTCATAGCTAGAACGTATGTTGCATGAACGATTCAGACTTTGGCTACCTGGGCTCTCGCAAGCGTAGCTTCATAGTCAAGTTTCAGTATCCCCTCCCTTGGTTATTTGGCTTATTCTAACCTGTACCTAAACTTGAGAGCAATTAGCAAGTCTAGGTTGTGAATAGTGCTGGCTAGTGACTTCCAGGGACGCTTCCTTCTCTCCATGACTGAGTAATATCCTTTTATAACCTATGCTGGATTGCCCTCCCACTTATTATCTAATGTTCCATCTCCTATTGAGTGATTTTTTTCTTCTATAATTAAAGGTGAACATAACAATATTCATTTGCTTAATTTGATCTTGCTCCTAGAAGTAAAATATCTTAATTGATTTGGTTCTATGAAAACATTCTTAATCGCACATGTCATGTCATTGTCAACTGATTTTGATTGTGTAATATTGTGACATCTTCATGCCACAACATTAGTAGTAGAGTTCTTTTTAACTAGTAGGCATAATAGGGGCTTAGGCTCTATGCATATTATTAGGCTTAAAAGGTGCTACTAGGCCTAGGCCATATACTGTCAATAAGCCTAATAGGGGATTCGAGAGGTCCTGGGTTCCAATTCCGACTAGACTGACAATCATCAAAAGTTTTTTCCGGGATTGAGTCCTCTTGAATAACCCTCGGACATCCCTTCACAATTGTCCTATCTGCAATAGTGCCTACACCTACCGTTAGTAAGTCACCTGGGTACTTCTGTACTTGGCGGGTTCCAACTTTTATACACTAACGGAAAGGATTTCGGGTGCGCTCTTTTCGAAAATATCCTAGAACTAGCGCGGCGCACTGTAGCCAGCGGAAAATTCGGCTAACCTAACGAAAGTAGTTTATGTAACGGAAAGGATTTCGGGTGTGTATGTTTTCATTGAAAAAAAATGTTGGAACCCACCAAGTACAGAAGTGCCGTCACCTGAAGAGGGTCATACTGGTTAAATCTGATGTATAGCCTACCTAAAGAATTAAATAAATATCGTAGATAGAGATGAGTGCTGCATCTGTGATGTGATCATCAGTTAGGGCTAGGGCCTAGGTAGTTGAGTAGGGCTCTGACTTACAGAGTCAGATAATTAAGTGCGGTTTTGACAGGGGAGCAAATAGGCTATATAGTGTGCCGGAAAAGTTACTAGCTGTAGGCTGCCAGTTAAAGAATTAAATAAATACCGGTAGATAGAGATGAGTGGTAGTGATGAGTTTATACCACCGTGCAAGGTATGTAGAGGGAAGGTAGAAACAGAGGGAATCGATTGCGATATTTGTGGGGAGTGGTTCCACCCTAGATGTGGAAGGCTGACCGATGATGAATACAAGGATATGATGGAAATGGAGAAAGAAGGGGAGTTAAAGTGGATGTGTGTAGGGTGTACGGAAGGAGGGGAAAAGGGAGTTAGGGAAAAAGGGAAGGGTGATGAGCTTGAGAAGGACAGGGATTGCGAAACATGTGGGGAGCCTGAACCTCTCGTGGACCCTGGAACCCAAGGGGAACCCGAAATAATTGGGGAATTAGTGAGTAGTGAAGGGCAAGAGGGACTTGAAGGGCAAGAGGGACTGCAAGGGCGGGAGGGACTACAGGTGAACCAGGTTAACCTCGAAAGTGAAATGGGACAATATGACCAGGGGAATTGGTTAGCGGAGGTCGAAAATAACCTTATTAAGGAAATAAACGATAAAATAAGGATGTTGGAGCTAGTAAGGAGAGAGGATAAATCCAGGAAGGAGGGTGAGGAAAAATTGAAGGAATCCGTAGATAGCAGTGCATCTTTAGGCATTAAAGGGGGGTTGTGGACCCCTTGGGGAAATACCTGTCTAAAGGGGAAGTAAAAGAGGGGATAAAAGGAGTAGAGAGGCAATTAGGCTTGTCAAAGAATGGAGCATGTAAGATGATCCCCCCAAAGGAAACAAAGGCGGTTATGACTAAGGATAAGTCAGGGGAAATTGAGAGAGTAGAGGGGAACCTGATAGTGAGTAAGTTAAGGGATTGGGTGGACCTACCAAAGGAGGGGAACAAGGGGGACAGCACGGGCACAGAGAAGGAAGGACCCTACGGTGGAAGTGGGGATGTGTACCCCTCAAGGGATGTCTCCCCACAGGAGCAAACTCATGAAACAAGAGGAAGGTCCATGACCAGTGTGGTTGAGGGGAACGAGGGGAACATGGGGATCATTAAACAAACTGAGGGAAGTCCTGAGAGAGACAAAGAGAATCAGGAGGGAGATAGGAGTGAGTGTAGCAAGGGAGAGTATGTGGAGAAAAATAGATTGGCCCAAGTAAGAAGGTCGAGGGGTCTTGTTGTGAGCAGGGGCAGAGGGAGGACTGCAGCAAGGGATGAAAGGGGAGATAACCCGAGTTCTACCTATGGGGCAGAGACGCTTGGGGAAAAGGGAGCAGCAAGAAGAGAAGGTGTATCAACGGAAGTGGTACAAGGAGAGAAGGGGAGAGGATGGGTTAATAAAGGAAGGGGAAGGGGATTTGAGAGAGGAAGGGGATCGGAGGGTTGGGGAAGAAGGGAATTTGGAATTGAATCAGCAGAGAGAAGATGACCGTTGAGACGCGGAAGGATAGGAGTACAAGCTACCCGATGGGCACATGTACCCTAGGGATGGAACAAGGGGCGGTTTGAGGAGGATCCCAAGTGCATTTGGTACTGGGAGACTCTATGGTACAGGGGGCTGCAGCGTTCCTTGAAGGAGGGGGCGACAGTCGAGGCACTAAGTGGCATTACGATGCGGGGACTGACTAAGGTGTAGCGAGCAGGGGATTGCGCGGAATATCAAGGTTGTTTGCCTTATGGTGGAACTAATGATATTAGGAGGGTTAAAGGGGACGATACAGAATTGAGGCAAGGAACGAAATAAGCGGCCTGATAAGGGCAGTGAGGGATGCTGGAGTAGGACCTAGAAATGATCATGGTTCTAGGAATCCTACCTAGGAATGCATTCAGAGGTGGGTCATTGAAGAAATGAATGGGGGCACAGAGCATGCGTGCAGGATGGAGGGAGCCTACTATGTGGACACGGAAGACAAACTAGGATTGGGGGACCTGGGGAGGATGGGCTTCACCTCTCAAGGAAGGGGGCATAAGCTGGGAGTATTAATACATCAGGGAATTGAGGATCAGAGGGTTGCAAGCAGGAGGAATGGGGTCTGTGAGGGGAGGTCAGGGGAAAGGGTAAAGGTGAAGGGAAGGGAATGGGAAGGTGATTTAAGGGATAAGAGGGAGTATGAAGGTATTTGGACACACAAGGGGAATGGGATGACTAACAGGACCAATCTTAAGGACCTCAACAATGGTCACAGATCAATCATGGCCACAGGTCTATCAATGGTCCTAGATCTAGCAATGGCCTAGAACTAACAATGGACCTAGATCAAACAATGGTCCTAGACCTGGAGACAGGAGGAAGGGAGAAGGGATGAAGGACAGTCTACCAGTATAGGGGGTAGGAAAATTGCTCCCGGCGACAATAATAACAGTCAACATGATTTAAGAACCATAGGAAGAGGTACACATGATGGGGAGGGAATGATAAGGGTACTATTAATTAATGCAAGGAGCATTAAGAATAAACAGGTTCAGTTCTGGACAATTGTGGAACTATATGATGCTGATGTTGTGGTAGCAGTTGAAACATGGCTGGATGACAGCATCCTTGACGGTGAAGTGGGGCATGCAGGATACAATATATTTAGAAGGGACCGTGATGGGAGGGGGGGAGGAATTTTGTAGGAAGTAAGATTTAGCTTAAGGGAGGGTTGCATGGAAGGAGACTGGATATGAGTTGATGGGAGTGAAGATCTTTGAAGGGAGAGATGAAATTGAGGTAGTGGCTGCTTATAGGCCCCCTGGAAATAATGACTTTGAGGTAGTATCCATCATAAATGACAGGGTTCAGGGGGATAGGAAAGTTATCATAGCTGGGGACTTAAACATGCCTGGAGTCAAGTGGGAGGGAGGCGTGGTCAACATTGGAAGTAAGGCGCAAAAGATAGCAAATGGCATTGGTGAATGAGGGTTTGAACAATAGTAGAGGGCAGTACAAGGGATAACCATAATGGAGGGAACCTGCTTGATGTAATCCTGGTCAGGCCACCTGATTGCTGGTTCGAGTGTAATGTAGTGGATGGCATCAGTGACCATAAAGCTGTGCTAGCTGTTATTGAGGGAGGAGTCAAGATAAGGCTGGTTAATGGGGAAAAGACTGTTTGGGTGTACAAAAAGGCAGACAAGGAAGGCATAAGGGGTTTTCTCATGGAAAACCTGAACTGATTGGAGGAACTCAGAGGGAAGTGTGGACAGTAAATGGACAAAGTTTTGTGAAGTTATGTAATATAGCAAGGGAGGAATGGGTACCTGCAAGGACGTTTAAACAAATGATGACCCCCCCTATTATGATGCACATATTAGGGCATTAAAGAGGAAGGGAAGAAGAAGCTATAACAAGTATAGAAGATCAAGGGATATCAGGATAGGGTAGCCTTCAAGGAAATGAAAGGGATCTCATAAGAAACAAAAGAGTAAAGTGGGAGGAGCATATGACAAATATGCTTGATGAGAAGGACAACAGGAAGCTGGAATAGGATGTTTAGATATGTAAGGGGGAAAAAAGGCTTAAGAGATTTACCAGTTCTAAAGGAGATAATGGTAAGCTGTTAGTGGGAAACAAGGAAAGGCTGAGGCTTTGAATAATTATTATGCGGAGGTCTTTCAGAAGAAAGAAGGGGTAAGAAGGAATGATAGGGGTGATAGGGAATTAAGGAATTAAAGTTGATGTAGAGAAGGTAACAAAGGTAATTGCCTCAATTAAGAGGGAAAGGCTCCTGGAAATGATGACTCACTATTGATTTCCTGCAGTTGGCATGAGGGAAACCTCCATGTACATGTGCCTAATAATACAGGATTCATTAGAACGAGGGGAGGTCCCACTGCCTGGAAGGAGGCCATAGTGATTCCTTTGCACAAGGGAGGGAGAAGGGGAAACTAGGGAACTATAGACCAATATCACTTACCTCGGTAGGGTCGAAGATTATGGAAAGGATAGTTGGAGACTATATTAAGGAGGTTATCAAGGAGAAAGGATGGCTTAAGGAAAGCTACACATGGGTCAGGAGAGGGTACTCGTGTGAGACGCAACTGCTAGGGCTTGTGGGGACATAGGGGAAACATTGGACAAGGGTGAGACTGTGGATGCAGTGTTCATCGATTTTGAGAAGGCGTTTTGATAAGGTTCCACATGATAGGTTGTTAGGAAAACTTGAAGAAGTTATTGAGGATCAGTGGGTAAACAGATGGGTTAAAGGCTTTCTAAAAGATAGGAGCCAGAGAGTAAGGGTTGGAGAGGAGTTATCGGAAGAAGTAGAAGTCACCTCATGGGTGCCGCAGGGAAGCGTATTGGGACCATTGTTGTTGGAAATATTCACTAATGATATTGCGGACCGAATGGGAGCGAAGGTTAGACTGTTCGCTGACGATTGTGTAATCTATAGGATTGTAAGGAACCAGGGGGACTCAAATGAATTGTTACATGACCTGAGGTTATACTAGGTGAATGGGTGAATGAAAATAAAATGAGCCTCAATGTGGGAAAATGTAAATGGGTTAGATTTACGAGGAGGAGGGGGAAGTGGGTTTGGGCACAGGCTACTCGTTAATGGGGAAAATTTCTGGAGAGGGTAGAGAGAATAAAATACCTGGGAGTATGGCTGCAGAGCAAGCTTAGTTGGGTGGAGCAAGTAAAGGAAGTATCCAAGAATGGTTTAGGTGCCTAAATTTTGTTATGCGGACTTTGAAAGGTGCAAGTAAGGCTCTAAAGGGACATGCCTATAAAACCTAGTAGACCGGTTGTTGAATATGCTGGGGCAATATGGGATCCATAAAGGAAGGAGAAACTAGAGAAATTGAGGCAGTTCAGAAAGAGCTGCGAGAAGGGTGCTCAAAAAATAATTGGGGGAAGGAGGAAATGATTAATGGACAACTAGTAAGGACATATGACAGTGTTAAGGGTATGGTAATGGAACTTGGATGGGAGACGCTTGAAGATAGGAGAAAGAATGGACAGATTGGGTAAGATGTATAGGGTGTCCAGGGCACATGAGGGGTGGGGTGAGATGAACGGGCAGTTAAGGAAGGCTAGCTATATAGCTGGAAGGGACCACTCATGGAAGTATGAGAGAGGTATATGGGCCACAGATGTGGGAAAGAACACCTTCCTTGCAAGGACAGTGGTGGATTGGATGGCCTTTCTGAGGGGATGGGGACAGGGACTTGACAACATTTACGAGAAACTAGGACAACATTGATTCAGGTTCAGACTACTACATGAAGTAAAATTTCTGGTTGAAGATGACGATGACGACAGTGACAACCAGGGACTTGACAACATTGATAACCAGGGACTAGTGGACAACAATGATTCAGATTCAGACTCGAATGTTGCAATGTTATCTGCAATTTCTCAAACAGCTCAAGCGAACGAATGCCTACTTGTCTAATTGCTTTCGGACGTAAGAAATAACGATTTTTAAAAGGGGGATCGAAAACTGCATTGAAGGATGGATTTTTGGAGTGACCTTCTAACGACGCCACATAATAAAGCATCAAGTAATTCCTTCTAGTGAGTAATGATGGTTCTCCTGCTTCGCTGTATATAGTTGGATAGATTATAGCCAATATGTTATATCAGAGGTTTTCAGGGATATAATGTTACACAGTGTAAGTTTTAAAATAATCCGTGTAGACTAATACCAGCCATACTGGAAGGCTAGTTGGATTTGGACTGGTCAGTTATTATGTTCTGCACCAACATTCCGCTTGATTGGTCGGACAACAAACTGAAGAACTAGATTCACGTTTTCCAGTTCGCATTAAGTCACTTTGGAGAAATGTACTTTCTGCATTAGTAAGTCGTACGTTGCAGTCACTGATAATAACTGACAGAAGTTGTATACGTACTGCACTTCAGGTTACTGCTTGTCTCGGTCATTGATTCAACTAACTTGTCATCACTAACCTATCGTCACTATAATGTTGCCCCGTCTAGGCCCGGGTAGAATGTGCCCATAGCAGGGCTGATTTTGATTTTTTTTCTGATTTTGTGGAGATGCAGGTCCTTCTCCTCTGTCATTAAAATTATAAAAAATCATCATCATTAGATGCTGACTTGTGTGTTAGTGTTTGGTAATGGTATACTGTACCACCATTGGTAGACACTTGAGTTTCAATGTTTTCTAAAGCGGTTATCATTATTCGTTGTATGCGAGTGCTTTCTCTTTCTAACACATTCGGTGGCAACCACCTTATACTTTGAAGGTTGGGTGTGAACTGGCAGCTAAAATAGCCCCACTTATTTCTGGGGCAAGGTCAAAGAAGTGTTCGAACCTGTCAAGATTTTCTATTAGTGCTCTTAAAACTGGATTTAAAAAAACATTTCAAGTTCAGCCACTAGATCGTGCGAAATTGGGTACCAATTCAGTGTATTTTCTTACAATTTAAATTTTCGATCACATTAAAAAGTATGTTGTATTTTAAATGCAGTAAAAAGATACAAAATACTCTCGAAATGGCAAAGAGACACGCAGTGTTTGAAAGAGTGTGTGCTGGAAGTAATGATCCTTTACATGGCGATTCCCTCAAGCTGAAGTCACTCAGCGACACACGCTGGGCCAGTCGTGTACAAGCAATTCAAGCAGCAACAAATCGTTTGCCGGAGATCGTTGATGTATTGGAGGAAATATCAGATAATGACCCTAGGACCGGCAGTGATGCAAATGCTTTACATCACCTCGTCGCAGACTTTTCGTTTGTCTTCTGTGCAACTCTGTCAAAACAAGTTTTTGAGACCATCCATCTTCTTTCTAAAGCACTGCAATCGACACAAATTAATTACAATACCATTATTCAGCAAACGGATGCTACTTTAGAAATCCTAGAAGAACTCCGTTCAGACAAACACTTTGAGAAAATATGGTCCTACTGCAATGACGTTTGTGAAAATGCTAATTTTCAACCTGCCCTAATTCCGAGAAAATGAAAAGTTCCAGAGCGTTTGGGGGGAGGAACAGTAGGCCCCGAAGCAAATTCGGCTAAGGCATATTATAAAATAAATGTCTTCCTACCGCTACTTGACATCATGATAAACGAAATAAAGACTCGTTTTTCGGGGAATGATCTAAGCCTATTACAGAGTATGAACAGCATCCTAATAGGCAAAGACATTGACATGTCGGAATCCGATAAAGACTGCCACGTAAAAACCGTGTGCGATACATACAACATTTCTCAACAAACTCTCAAATCGGAACTTCTGGTATTCAACAAAATGTGCCAAAATTCAAATATTGATAGAAACTTTAAAGCAAGAAAAGAGTTTTTCTGGAATAAGGAACTTAAAAATGTATTTGTGTGCATTGACCAAATGTCTCGTATTTTTCTGACCATACCGATGAACAGTGCGTCATGTGAACGGAGTTTTTCATGTCTGTGGCACCTGAAAACTTACTTGCGTTCAATCATGGGCCAAGAGCGATTGAACAATCTCGGGGTGCTCAACATCGAACGTACTGATGTATCGATCGGTAGTGTTATTGATAAGTTTAATGCAAATGCTGAGAGACGAATGCGTTTGCAATGAAACTAAAAATCATTCTGCTATCAACCAACAATCAAAAATCATAAATTATATATTTTTTTTCACGACTTCACCGTGTAAAATAATTGATATATTTAAGGTACACCTATGTAATAAATTACTAGGAAGCTTCGCAAACGCTTTTTCAGGCGCGTTGTTGGATGAGCGTAATTGTTTTAGGGGTTGTTTCAATGAATATGTATGAAAAACCAGCAATTTTGCATTAATATTGTTTTAATTGTTTTTAGTTTACTTTTTTATTTATTGACTACATGACTACATTTTTATGCTGTAAAATAAATAAGCTGAACCTTTAGCCTATTTTACACTAAAATTTACCAAAAAAACAACATAAATAAACTTTAAATGCTATTATCTCAAAACTTTTATTCTAGCACATTTGCTATTCGCTCGGCCAAGATGCATCCAATGTATATGAAACTTTGCAAAGTTGTCAATGAAGCAAACATGGACGGCCATGTGGTCATAGATCCCATACTTACGACTTTTGAAAATCATTTTTGCGAAACAATTTAGCAAAAAGGATACGATCTGGACAGCTGATTTTTTTAACATAGCTTACACTTACATGTGGCAAGGGCATGAAGAAGTTTGAAATGTTTATCTTTATTATCTTGCGTTCTACTATTTTATGCAATTGCCGGTACAAATACTCTTTTCGTACCGGCATACGAAAACCACCAACGTTACTGCTTGCATGTCCCTAGCATACGCTATAGCGCGAGATGAAAACATCAATCTTGACATTCTCCTAACCAATGGAACACTTGCCGCTGAACTCCCCTCCTTGGTCGATCTCTGCTGCCAAATTGTTTGAGATCCTTTTTGTTGCATTACAGCTCCACCAATTCCTGTCCGTCAATATGCTGATTGGGGCATAACATTGGGTGTGGAACTGCAGAAAAAATTAGATGCGGCAAAAGAATTTGCCAAGTATATGAACTCCCTAAGCGGCATGACAAAGCTATCCATTAAGCAATTGAATACAATGGTAAATCAGGTTGCTGATCGTGCTACTATCGCAACGGGACACGAAATGAGCATAACCGAAATACTGAAAGCTAACATAGGTGGCAAGATCATTGCTGATGACGACTATTGCTATGTTGAACCTGCCAGTGATGAAATGCATAAATTACCAGTGTCTGCTGATGGGCAGATTTACGCGCCAACAAAATCCATCGCGGTCAATGGCACAGCAACACAAGTACTAGATGGTGCCAAAGTCTTGGAAATGATGGATGAGAACGTTGCTGGTGTGATGACAGCTGATCAGGCAATTGGTTTAACCAAAGCTGCACTAAAGGCATCAGTCAAGACTGCCCGTGCCGCATGGCCTGCTAAATTCAGGAATATGCCCTATCATGCTTATCGCATATCTTTAGCGGCAGCAGAGAAAATGTCTTTACAAAATTTGAGTGCTCGAGCTAAAGCACTCCGAGTCCTCTTGTGTGATGTAGACAGTGCTGGATCCCAAAAGAAGTTCCCTGAAATTTCATTGGCGAACACAGTATTCACAATCTCGTCGAGATACAGAGAGGTCTCAGCTGATGTCATCGCAGCCATGCGTGTTTCTCGGAAGGACAGAAGATCAGACAACTTATGCACCCATTGTTAATGACACCCAGGCTATGCAGAACCCTGGAAATCAAATCATGGTTCAACGTCCCATGGAACCCCTTGCTGCAGATCCATTACCAGGTTTACCTGGATCGTCCAATAGTACCTGCAGCATATAATGCTTGGTATACCAACATTACAGGTGCAGAACCTGCTCCAGCTAGCTCCACAGAATGCTGGTTAACAAATCAACCTCCCTCGAGATATAAAGGTGTTTTACACTGGAGTTGATACTGTTTAAAAAAAAAAAAAGAAAAAAAAAAGTTTAACGTTCATTTCATTCTGTCCACTTTGGAACAAACTATACCTGCCACGGAAACCAGTATCTTATCAGTTGTATTGGAGGGGTATAAGGGGCGGGAGAGATACAGTGAATGCATCGCGGAGCTCGGGACGGTGATTTGTGGAGTGATCGCTGACAAGAGGACGGTCGACCCGGCCGTGTGTGTTGAGCTGTTCTTGGAGACGACGACGAGACCTACTAGAATATTCGAGGGTCAGGTTGCGGGAGTTTTGGGGAACCCTGGAAGCAACCACGGGACCTAAGGAATACGGCAATAGCCGGACATTATTGTAGGCAATTCGTTTTGGACAATTAGACGCCACGAAGGATCGTGGAATTAGACGCCCTAGCACAGCTGTCTGTCATTGCGCTCGTGTCTGCGGTGTGCTTCCGCACACCAAGACGCCAATGAAGCAGGATCTGCATCTCGCCGATCGGGAGTACCTGAGGGACCAGGACTCAAGGTTCGGGGGCTTGACGTCGAGGCACATCCTTCCTGCTTCCATCGTTTCTGCCCCGCCCCCTCAGCTCCTACCCTGTCAAACCATTTCTCGGAGGACATCGATACAATTACGATAAGTAGTAAATTTAAGTTAATTACCTATTGTTATGTGGAGGCCTGGAGGTCGATAACCGTTTCAAAATTACAAGGTGGTAATTTCGCGGTACCCTCCCTTCGGGAATCGACTATAGTATTTGACCTCCACGTCTCTGCGTTTTTCCAGGGGAATATCCACCAAATAAGTCATATGTTATGTTGTATTCATTATTATATAACCCTCTGATAGAGTTATGTTAAGTACCAGGTGGTGGTACAAGTGTACATAACAGTCCGGCTAGCTAGGCATTAAACCATCGTGTCAGTGCTAGCTTCATTTGCTTGTGTATATTTAAATTGGTTCTTAGCTGCTACCAATCATTGTGTTATGCAAGGGTACCAGTACATAAACAGTACGGTGACACAGCACGCAACTATGCACGGACAGTACAGTTAGCTAGACAGTGGACAGTCTTGCCAGTGATCACTTAATTTCATTATTTATAATGTTATTATATTTATCTATATTTAATTGGTTACTTTCTGCTACCACTCATTGTGTTATGCAAGGGTACATAATCAGTACGGTGACCCTGCACCCAGTTTGTGTCCCACAGTACCGTTAGCTAGGCAGGGGACAGACTTGCCAGTGTTTATTTAATTTCATTATTTATTATTATTATATTTATCTATGTTTAATTGGTTACTATCTGCTACCACTCATTGTGTTATGCAAGGGTACATAAACAGTACGGTGACCCGGCACACAGTTTTGGGTCCCACAGTACAGTTAGCTGGACAGAGGACAGTCTTGCCAGTGGTTATGTAATTTCATTATTTGTTAGAGTTGTTATATATTTATCAATATATTAACTATCCATTTATGACTTTTTTATTAATTTAGCAAGTTTTTTTTTTTATTTTAACCCTAACCCAAAATTAAGTGGCGCCCATTTTCCCCGGCATTGACACCTCATCCCTAGATCTTGGGGAGTACCTTCCCTTAGCCTCGAGTCGCAGCCTGCCGGCTTACCGGACCACCCCTCCTCCACTGAGCCAGCCAGGCATTGCTGTTGGCCGGAGTAAGGTCGGTAACACCAGATGAACTGGTATCAATGCAAAACCTTTGTTACTTCTCATGTGGACTACCAGGAAACTAAAAAGAAAACAGGGTCTAGAGATGAATCGAGAAGGAAGAGTTCCTATTACTATTTTGTCATCTCGGCGATGAGCGCAAGTGTTTGTAGAACAATGTTTATGAACACTCATGATCTTGGCCAATGGTCAGTCCAAAACATAGGCCAAGGAAAGCCAAGGTATGAGTGTATCTGCTGGGAAATGTGAACTCTTCTCAACATCATCAAAACTAAATTTTAAATATAGTCTTCCATTTTTCTTCCAATCTTACGTGGTCATTTGTTTGTGTTCGTTACTACCCGCTAGATAATGAATAGTCTCCAGGCGAGAATGCGTGCAATGCGCATTACACCACGTGCTCCCATGTTTCTTGCTAACTTGAGAGATGTAACTGCTCCATCATCATTTGGTGTTGAGCCCTTGATCCCAACAGCTATGGGATGGACAAAGACCCATGGAGCAATAGTACCTTGGCTCCGATGGAGTATGTTGGGTTACTTAGCTCATGTGCTGTCAGTTGAATGGGGGTTAAACACGCGACAAGGTGATCGAGTCCAGAATTACCGCAAAGATGGCAGGAGAATTGACTGCCCAATGGTCTTGTATGGAGTTTGATGATAACGCCCAATTATCAGCTCGAGAAGACATTGCTTGTTCAGTGAGTGGGCATCTTGCCAGGAACCCTAATTTACTGAGGCAAGCAATCATAAAAGCTGTAGCAGATATAGGAGTGGTCAATTCTCTGTTAACTCATACCATGCAGAACTCAGGTGTTGTTCCCTTCTATGGTGATGATGATATGGTATGTTTAAGACTTTATCGAGCTTGGGAGAACCTCATGCATTTGATCCCTCTAGAGTTACTTCAACCCAATGCCATGCGGCAATTCATCTGGCAACTGGTAGCTACACCGGCTGACAGGGATATCCCGAATCCGGGCGAGAATGTCTTACTTATAGAGGATGCAGGTGCTACTATCCTGACATACAATAACGATATCATCATGGGCATATTTGAGTTTGTTGCCCGGCATAATATGGAGGATTCACGTATTTATGCCCTGGCATCTGCGTTCGTATGTGTGACTGTCCTATGCAAACAGGGAAACGTGACGGATACTTGGTTTTTTAAACGCATTCAGCAGCTGGTTAATCATGTACCCGAAGTTTCCATCGAGAGCCATGTGAGTGTGGATGTTATCAAGAGCTACAATAGTCTCTATAGTATGAGAAAACTTGCCTGTTGATGAGATCTATCGTGTCCTGTTAACCACCTATAATATACTTGCCGAGCAAGATTTGACCAGCCTGACATGGATGTTAGAACAGTCCGCAGCCACCAACGTTACTGCTTGCATGTCCCTAGCATACGCTATAGCGCAAGATGAAAATATCAATCTTGATATTCTCCTAACCAATGGAACACTTGCCGCTGAACTCCCCTCCTTGGTCGATCTCTGCTGCCAAATTGTTCGAGATCCTTTTTGTTGCATTACAGCTCCACCAATTCCTGTCCGTCTATATGCTAATTGGGCATACATTGGTGTGGAACTGCGGAAAAGAGTAGATGCGGCAAAAGAATTTTCCAAGTATATGAACTCCCTAAGCGGCATGACGAATATGGCGGCCGTGTGAAGTGGCAGTGATTTTTGTGCTCCTTCATTTAAGTGTATTTAGACATTTTAAACAAGAAACTTACACCTTCTTGAGTAATTTCATTAATAGTTAAGCATAAATATTAAGTGAGATTATTAATACAGCCGTGGAAGTAGTTTTCTAAGAAGAAAATAGTTTATTTATAAACGAACACATGGAGATCGATGCTGAAGTGGTGCTTGGGGACAAAAACAAGGTTTAAAATCACAACTAATATGTGCGTAGTCTGCAGTAAACGAGTCAGAAAGGGGCTAGATGTGTCCAATGTTTGAGATGGGGCCCATAACCGATGTGTGGGCATCGAAGATAAGGAACTAAGCAAGAAAAAAGAAAGTGATCTCGTGAACTGTGAGTGTAGGCGGGAGTCTAGAAGTGAGGTTAAGGTTGACTCGGGGATGGGCTACTAGCCCTTCTATTACGCCGCCTAGGCCCTTCAACCCAGAACCAACTAGCAGCGAGCCTAAGCCTCTGACGAACAATAAACTATTTGCAAACAATGCATAATATGGGAACAAAGCTTTCGAAACTAGAAGCAGTAAAAGTACCTCGAGATAAACCTTGACAACTATGCACACAACGATACACCAAATGACCAAAGAAATTGCCAGACTGGAGCATGAAAAATAGAAGCAACAAAGAAATTAGAAGTGTTACAAGGGCGAATGGCGATTTTGGAAGAAAGACTTACCGTATGGCTTCCGATCCTGTAAGAAACGAAAGCCTACAGCCTACTCTGAACAGACCTAGCACTTTCTGTACATCAACTCCTCAGGCTGCACGGACGGAACAGACGGAGCACAACACTGAGATGACGAGCACTTCTCTGACAAGCAGGGCAGAACAAAGAGAGAAATAAAATCCATCTAGTCTGGACAGAACAGACAACCTCCTGAAGTGAACAAACATTAAACAGAATGATGAATGAGAACGAGGACAGAGCAAAGACATGGCGCAAGCAACACATATAGCAGCAACAGAAGCTAACTCTATGTACTGTGGAGGCCCAATGAGACCAGAGCAAAGATCGCGGACAAAAGACCGACTGCAAGGCGAAACAGCCGAAGCTCTCTGCTGTGAGCGTGCAGGTAGTAGTCAAAAGAGGCGGGGCGGCGAGGTAATATCGAAGGTGCACGCAAGGTGCATTGACAGGCCAGTGAAGTTACATCTAGCAAAAACTGCTGTGATTGCGTGGTTCTCTAAATTAAATATGGCTACTTTGCTCCTCTCTACTTTGTTCCCTCTTCCCAGCTGCCTGCGACTATTATAACCCCAATTCCACACTGAGCCGTCTCCTTTGATGGCAAATAAGTGGCTGAAACCATTTGACACAAACGCCACACCGGTCAAAACTTGCCTGAACGTAGCTTTATCTATACCATCTCCCACGCCCATTTGCCCAGAACCATTTGGATCCAACCATCACGAGGACACGAAACCAGTGGCGTAGGAATAGCCCGGGCGAAGTCCCGGGGCCTAGAGGGGCCCGGTTTCGAGACAAGCTTGAGTTCGACTTTCGAATTTTTTGTGACATTGCGTTGATGTTTCGCAAATTAGACCAAACGCTATTTAACAGACAGGATGAACATGCTTATTTTCTGGTGAAAGAGATACGACGTGAGGCAACTTCGACCGGGCCCCGGACACTGAGTAAAAAAGTACAAAACAAGTAAAAATAAATTTAGAAAAAAAAAGTATACGTGACAGGAATAAATAGGAATAGAATTGCGATCTATCTTTACCTTGTCCCTACCCCATGGAGCCCTCCCTAGCCGTCCCCATGGCGGCTAACAGTCATTCCTCGCTTGCTCATCCTGGTAATAATCCGCTTTAAAATAGAATTTGCTTCATTTCCCAGAGAACCTTGTTGTTCACGACCCTGCACAGTTTGCATCGCCTCCCTCCAACCCTTTAGAATACGACATGTCCATACTTTTAGTCAGTTTGTGATTCTCTCTTGCCCCGTCACGGTCGTCGCAAAAGCTCTGATTTTCTATTTTAATTATGTTATAAAGTGTAAAAAGAAAATCGAGGAAATGTAAAAAAAAAAAAAAATTTTTTCTCAAAAGTAACACTTCGTCGTGTGCTAGAGGCCTGGTTGGGTGCGATGACGAGATGAACACTGGGTTCTACACTGCCTATTCAAAAGGTGAATCGCGATCCAGGATTACCGTTTTCTATGCCTCTCTTGACATTATTAACCAAAAACTTACAGAGTGATTTAAGGGAATAAATGAAATCGTCGACAAGTTCAGTGTTCTCCAGCCCAAAACACTTGGGACGGCAATAGATGACGTAATAATGCTAGAAGATTGATTGGATATTGCTTAACGTCTCATATTTATGCACTTTGGCTAATCGAGACGAAGGGCGGGACGTAAGGGGTGACGCGGGGGGACAAGGGGTGGACAGGCCTGTGTTGGTCAGAACCAGCCACTAGCATATGGGGAAGGCAGGTGTTCCCCCACGTTGTGGTCGTCTCCGTCTGTGTCATCCGTCCGTGTTGTCATTGTCGTCGCCGTCGGGGATGTATTCAAAGGGAAAGGGACAGTTCCCCGACGACGACCCAGAGCTCGCCATTAGTTTCAGGGAGTAAAACTCTCCTAATCACGGGCCAAACCACGAGAAGGTTGCGAGAATGCAAGAAGCAGAAAAAATAGTAACAGCGTACAGCCGCAACGTAACTGACCAATTATTGCCGGTGTAGATCGTCTTATTTCACATTCATAATATAAAACGAGTTTACTACGTTTTTAATAGGCCTAGGCTACAAGCAGATGTAGGTAGCAGATGTAGGTAGCCTGAAGGTAGCCAACGCAAAAAGAAGCCTAGCGTAGCCAAGCTTCAAACTAGCTGGCGTAATGAGAACATAGCCGGTCCTAGCCTAGTCGGAAGCTAGCCGGGTGCCGAGCCTAGCCTAGCCTAGTCAGAAACTAGCTGGGAACCTAGCCTAGCCTAGTCAGAAGCTAGCTGGGTGCCTAGCCTAGCCTAGCCTAGTCAGAAGCTAGCTGGGAACCTAGCCTAGCCTAGCCTAGCCTAGCCGATACTTAGCTGCTAACGCTGAGGGCTCCGGCTAGGTTGGGCCTGGCTAGGCTAGAATGTGTCCGCAGCTACGTTTTTTTGAGCTGCTGGCAAGCTAGCTTTCGGCTTGCAAGCCTCAAGAGAAGGAAAATGAGACGTTGTGTATTGTATTGTTTGTACAATGAGTCATCGTCCCAACCCGTCGGCACTGTGCCGTCGGTGTGTGCTTTGTCTCCAAGGGAAGTCAGCGTCTCGGTCAGCGTGCATGCACAACAGTTCTTTATCAACTACAGAGTCAGGCTGACGCACATTTAAAGATCATGGCGCGTAGCAATCGCAGTAGTGTGCATGATTTGTTCAAATTTAATAAGGAATCAAACGTGTCTTCATGTGCTATAATATTGAAGGAGATAGGTCCCGATGGGAAAACAACCGAGAAGATTTGTGGTGCTAGTTTTAAAGTAAGTATTCCTCTACCTACCATACATTTTTTTTAAATCATTTTTTTTTACTTTATTTTATAGAGTGCATTTGATGAGTTTTAGAAAAAAAGTGTTTGGCTGAATTTAACACCAACAATGTAGTTTGCATGCGTCATTTTTTGTCGTCATGTTCACATTAAAATGCACAGCATACATGGCAACATATTAACGTTTGATCTTATTTTCAATTTAAATATTAAACCAATGAAATGAATTAAATATAACGTCGTTAGGGATGACGAAACCCGACCTTTTTACGACCCGGTACCCGTCCATATTACCCGCGGGTTGCCCGGAAGTTGTGTGGGGTGTCTAATGAACTGCGAAGAAACGCGCGCTCATAACATAAATTATCGTAATAATGCTGTTCTATAAACAATGACGTGCCGATGAAGTAGGGATGGGCAAAAGCGTGTATCTTACTACACGTGTACACGCTGGCTGTCTGTGCGTGTACACGTGTACACGCGTGTACTATGTATATTTATTTTAAGATATCTGAAAAAAAGTCGTACATGTTTATTTATTACTGTATATTTTTATTGCATTCTGAACAGTATAAACACGGCGATGGCGTTCACTTCAGTTTATCAGTCAGTAAATGACGTGGCTGATAGTTCATTGACCAAGAAAGTTAAAGGGTGATGGTATGGTTGAGGCTTGCGTGATAAAGGGGCGGGGGGGGGGGGGGAGATAGATAGATAGATAGATAGATAACTTTATTCATCTTGACAGGCACATTGTACATGTTTGACTCCGGGAGGAGAAGGTGAATAGCCTAAGGTACTTAGGAAATTTAAATGTAACCCTATACTAAGGTAATCATGTAATTAAGTAAAAAAGAAAATTATGAAAATAAAAAAAATTAATACTTGAAATAATTGTAACATTGTGGACGGGGAAATCTACACTAAATGGGGTAAGAATAAAAATTTTATATGATGTATCTAGTTACAATTTTTTGGGATGCCAACATGTGGGGGGAAAATATAAAAGTGGAAATTTTGAAATAAAAAATGACTTTGATATAATATTTTAAATTTATGGAATATAATTGGAGAAGAAAATTTTTGAATGAGGTGTTTTGCAATTGGTACAAGAAAATGGTACAGTTTAAAGAAAATGAGACATAAGTAGGAGGCAATAACAAAAAAAAATAGTAATTATGTTACAATTTACAATGTCAGTAGACTTTGAAACAGGACTTTAAAACAGGGATATATATTATTGCTGAATTTGCAGAAAATAATTGTTTTTTATTTATTTTTTAATTAATTTTTCATTATTATAATTTTTATTTTTTACATTGAGAGGTAGTCACAAAAACCGGTAGAAGCTTTTTTCTGTGAGATATTTTTAATTTGTGTTTGAAGGAGGGCGGGTGGGGGGTTTTTGTTTTTGGGAGTTGTTGTAAAGGGGGGGGGCAAGGTACCTGGGCCTAGGCAAAAAGGGCAGGTGGGGGAGGGCCCCCATGTATGTCAAGGATGGCTCTTGGTTGTGGCAGTGCACAGACGATTGAGAGGGAAGAGGTTACTATTTTGCGAACAAAGATGCAGCAGACGGATGAGTGTGCATGCTAGAGTTAGAATTCCTAACCTTAAAAGCCCCCTACGGGGGGTTTTTCGGAGACACCCGCAAAAATGTTATCGCTCTTTTTGGAGGATGAATATTCATTACTTGGGGGAGGCCCCCCAAAAATACAGGCCATAGGATAAGTGAGGTGGAGGGGGCAAAGTAACTTGCAATAAGATATGGGGGGGTGAACAATTTTTTTGAGCTTACGGATAGAGTAGCACCAGATAAAATTTTTTTGGCAACATGGTAAACAGGTAGACCAGTCAATTTTTTTGGGTATGCAAGGCCAAGGATTTTTTACACGGGAAATGCGGGGGGGATTATATCAAACTCTAGTGAACTGGGGGAACCCCCAGTGGGATCTTTTTGGGGGGGGAAAAGTTAGGTATCCCGTTTTAGAGCGCGAAGTAGAGTTGATTGTCCGGCTGTATGATGACATTTTAGCCACTTGGCTGTTGATTAGGGGGGCAAGTCCCTGGAGGGATGGAGTTTGGGTTTTTAGGGTCAGCAAAGGTGGAGTCATCCGAATTTTGTGTGAGAATACCCTCATCCAAAAAAGGGGGCCTGGTCTTTAAAACATATTGATATAGGCTGGGGGTCCGAGTAGGGAACCCGGGGGAACTCCAAACTATGGACAGAGTTTTAGAGCGGGTTTGTGACGGATAGACATTGGCTGTCTCGATTTCAATACTTGAGAGCGGGGAGAAAAAAGAGAAATCCAATCTAAAGCGATCCCTCGGATGCCATAGTAATAGCTTTCCTGGGAGAATTTGTGATCTATCGTATCAAAAGCCTTGTCATGTCGTGGGAAACATCTACCGCGGGGCCCTTTTGTCCAAAGTAGATAGAGGGGGGAAAGAAAATGAAGATTGCGCTTGTGGTGGATTTATTTTTCAAAAAACCAGCTGAGTAGGGGAGAAATTTGTGATAATTTAGAAATGATGTAGACATCATGCATGATGTATTCATTTTTTTTGGAAAAAGATGAGAGCAGGGGATGGGTCGATGTTGTATCTCAGATTTTTTACCTTTGTGTTTGTAGAGGGGGATTATTTTTGCTGCCTCAGTTTTTGAGGGGAAAATGCCATCAAAAAAAGGTTTGTTAATGATGTAGGTAAGGGCCGGGAAAATAAAGCCATACTTTTGAAAAAAAGGGGAGCCGGGGCCTCGTAAAGCCATATGGGGTTTTGAACTAAGTTTCCTGTTACGTAGCTATTTCGTTTGGGAGGGGTTTGGGGTGGAGAAAGATAGTTGGGCCTCAAGGTCGTGAGATTTTTGGAGGAGGGGGAGGGAAATTGATGCATGGGCTTACCAGCCGGTTGCACGAGTTGATGAAAAAAGTCAATCTATCAATCAATCTAGATATAAGGTTTGTGATTTCCATATTTCCCCCGTGATACTTGAATTTGCAGCAACCCCTTTCGGCACAGTGGGCTTTTAAAAACCTTTTTTCCCGCGACTATCTTATCAAAGAACTTCCAGTCAAGAGTATTCTAAACAATTTAACAGTCAGCATCACTGACTTAACTCAAACAAGCGTAAACAACTAAGCGGGCGGGGGGCGGCGAGGATGCGAGCGGTTGGAACCATTGGAACGTGTGTCCCGGCCCGGGGTCAGGGGGGGGGGGGGAAGGGCAAGGCCGCCGTGGAAAGGGATCGCAACCAACTTACCGTTTTGGGGAAGCGGGGGCGGCGGCGACTTAAAGAGCTCGTATTTCAAATAGAATTATTGAAATCTAAAAATCTCGACGAAACTGAAAAAGTTATTGAAAGTCGACGTGTATTTTTTTTTAATTAGTACACGTGTACACGTTACACGTCTCATCCCTACGTGAGGTAGTATTTCTAACAGAAAGAGGAACAGATCGGGCCATTTCCGGGATTGTTTATTTCACAGTTTAGTAAGGTCCATGCGTTGACGCTGGCGCTCGATTGTAACAAGATAAAAAAAGGCCGGGGTCACTGCAGTATCCCCCTTTCCATGTGCTTACCAATCCATGGGTGATAGCTTTTGACTTCTGCGATTGAAAACATTAGAGATGTTATGGTAATTATTTCGCGGTAAAACCTTTGGAAATCACACGAATGGAAGGGCCGGGGGGGGGGGGGGCATACTCACACACTCCCACAAGTCGGCGCCCGGGGGCATGAAAAAAGGGAATTAAAATTTCGAAAGAAAAATGCTGAAAAGCACAAAAGATATGAGAAAGTGCATGTTACATTAGCCTTCGCCTACAATGGACACCTCAATTCAGGAAGCGATTTAGGGTAAAGGGGGAGTGGGGCCCCCGTACCCCTACTAGTCACTATTTAGTATCAATATCGTAAGTTATTATTATAAACATTTCAAGGGGCAAATTTGCCCCGCAAGTGACCTTTCGCCGTATGTGGGCGGTGAAATCATGGAAGGGGAGGGGTTTTGGGTTTATTGGGATTACGGACGGGTCAACGTTGGGGCATAATGCCCCCATCTATCTAGGGGTTTGGGGAGGAGAGGGCCAAAGTATCAGAACCAGCCAGGGGTAGGGAGGGAAAAGGGGGGTTTCACGTGCGGGCATCTTATCTTGTCATCGTTCGTTGGCCCTGTCACGTTCTCGGGGGGTCCCTCAAGGGAGGGGGAAGTGTCCCCCACGACGATTTCCCGAGCTCGCCTCTAGTTTTCGGGATAAAAAACCTTCCCTTACAAAATTGATGTTTGCACCCAAAAAATACAAAATAACTAAATATTAATATTATATATATAATTATTATAATATATATATTTATATATATTATATATATATATATAATTTTATATATATGGTTGGATTTTGTTGGTTTTGCGGGCCCGTCATAGGATAAAAAACAAGGATCTTGGGGAATCCAACCTCCGTAGAGTCACTCAACTTGAGATTGTCTGATCGCTCACTCGTCGATTGCGTCGGGGCCACAGGGTTGGCTTGGTCGCTTTGGGGTTTTCTTCCCCCATGAAAATCATTTATTTAACTGAGTGGGTAGACTCTTAAATTTAAATTCTAAATACAAAAATTTATTTTTTTTTTTATTTTTTACGAGGGATTTTTCTCTTGAATAGCCCTTTTTGATTATCAGATGGGAAATAGACTAATTTGGGTGGGTGGGAAACAAAGAGGTTTAAATTTTTAACATATTTTATTTTTTTTATTTTAATTTCTTTTTTTCGAGTTTTGTACTAGATACATTGTGGCTGTGCTGTGCTTTAATTTTTTTTTTTTTTATTAATTTCCTCCGTTTTTTACCAATTTTTAAACCCCCTTTATTTTGGAATGAAACAGAACAGTTCCGATTAAAAAAATCTTTATTTAAAAATAACTTTTCTCGCAGGGAAAAAATTCTCGACTTTAAAACGCCCCCCCTGAGCTTTCCACACAGAACAACAGGGGGTTTTTTTCATAAATTTTGGGAAAATGCCAAAAAAGGTGGCACTCATTACCAAACAGTAAAATTTCATTATTTATATTGTGTTTCAATGTTTTTTTTTTAAAAGTAGAGCAAGTAGATTACTTCTTGCTAACAAAATTGAACTATTTGAATATCAAAAATCATTTCGTGTGATTGGTTTTTTTCTTTTTAAAGGGCTCTACATTTTTCCTTTTTAAAAAAAAATGGCATTAGTAAAAATAAATTTTTTTCAGAAATAATATTATTTGGGAATCCTGTCTAATATTCGTTATATTTCTCAGCCCTTTTTTCCTATTCGGGCTCAACCTTCAAGCTCCCAAGAAAAAAAAAAGTGGCATCTACATCAAGAGCGCAACCCCCAAAAATGCAACACCCAAACCCGATGAAACTGGGTGGATTTATTAACATGAGCGCCTCACCCCTTGATGTCAAAAAAGAAACTATTTTTATGTTGGGATTAAATTTTTGCCACAAAAGGCCGGCCATTTAGCGCTGTAAAGATTCTGGCTTTTGGGATTGTGGGCCCCAATTTTTCAGTCCCTGCCAGGCAAGCCAACGATGACGCAAACAAAAAATTTTCCCAACAAAAAAAGAAAAGCGCCAACATGCGTGAAGAAAAGACAGTATTGTTAAGGAAAAGCTTGTCAGCGTTAAAAAACGATTTTGGGAACAGTATGGATCGCGGCTTTTGGGGGAAAAGACAGACACCACGACAGAAGGTCTCATTTTTAACCTTGGTTTATTGAGTGAAAGCTCGCACACTGGAGCATACATTTCAAAAACTATTTTTAGAATTGCGCAGAAATTCAAACTCTCTGTCGTGAACATTTATCCCTCACCGTCGACAATGGCGCAAATATGATTAAAACGGGGGCATCTTGGACCCTAGGCGTGCGAGCTTTTCAACTAGCGGCCGGCAGGGGACAATGACGAAAAATGTTTTTGGAGACGACATAAATGGCAATTTTCCACTCGTATCTGTCATGCAGTTAACCCACTATGCTCCGCTACTTGCGTCAAAACTTTAGGTGCGCAGTGCACAGTCTTCAAATTGCAGTATATATTCACGAAAAGCAAAGCCGTTTTTTTGCGGCAAAAACCCTTGCAGAGGCTCGAAGGCGGTGAAAAAAATACGCACACCAAACGTAAAAAAACAGCTAGAAAGGGGAAAATTTAAAAATGCCCCAAGGGACGTGGTCACCCGCTGGGGCAGCACGCATGATATGCTGTCAGCTCTTATGCCCCCTTTAGCAGTTCTGTATTGATATGGGCGATTTATACCAGAAATTAGCTATCCACGGACAGTGGAAACCATCAAAAGATATCATTTCAGCGCTTGAAGCCTAGAAAACTGCCCGATTGGGAACAACACAGTTGGGCAATTGGTGACGCGTACCCAAATTTGGGAAAAATGCTATTTTGATACAAAGCCATCGACACGCTTTTACCAAAATTTGGGGTTTTTCAGTTAGTAAGGAGGGGGAAAAAGTATTTGCAAATGATACAGTGATAACTGGACCCATCTCGACCCTCGTTTTAAAGTTTGTGATAAAAAACAAAATTTAAAAAGCTGTAGATCATATAAAAGTTATCTGGTGGGCGGATGGAGCTTTAAAAGAAAAAAATAACACAAGTTGGGGGAAAGCAGATGGATACGATGATGGCCTGATGAACCCCCGAATTGAAGATCTAGAATCGCTCCTTTGTGTCCGGGAAGGGAGTACAAACGCTAATCAGCCTTTGCACTGTCAACAACTTGGGCAAATCAGGGGCCCGTTGCGCCCTACGCGAGTGTAAGAGAATACCACTAGACTCAAAAGTGTTTGATTTTGGGAAAAGTAAAAAAATTTATTTTCCTGATTTGTTTTATAAACCCTTGTGCTATTGGGTGTACCCAGACACAGGTAAGCGTGAGAGACTTTTTCTCTGGGGGAAAGTTCATCCCTTTTCCCCAGCGCCCCCGTCTATCTCGAGAAATTTGGGGGGACGTAAGTTACTGAGGACCAATAGCTAAGGACCCTTGTAAAAAAAAAAAAAAGCATCCTCAGCGTTCTTAGTTCTTATTTTGTTATTAAAAAACTGCAATTTCAGAAACTATAAAATAAAAAAAAGGCATGATTTAAATCATAAAAATATCATTTAAATCCACTTTCTATTTTTTCACATCAAATTACATCCGTTTTTATTATTCCCCCCCCCCCCCCCCCCCCCCCCCCCCCCCCCCCCCCCCCCCCACCCCTTCCCCGCAATAATAATTATGATTTCATCATAAAAATTAAAAATATCATTTTAAATCACGTTCTATTTTTTCTCATCAAATTACATCCGTTTTTATTATCCTTCCCCCCACCCCCCCCCCACTCCTCCCGGAAATATTCTTATTATCCTGCTGATTCCCTGACTCAATAATGTAAGTTTTTGCGCCAGGTGCTTGGAGAATCGAAGCCAGTCACCAGATGATCTCAAGCTGGCTAAGTGTTCGAAACAAATACATAGCCAAAAGGTAAGCTAAGAGCTAGCTAGCTAGCTATAGCTGCTTTGTTAGTAAAAACAGAGCCAGCCAGAACTTGTCCAGCCGCCCGTAGCTGTACACGTTCCAGCCTAGCCTAGCCTAGCCTAGCCTAGCCCAGCCCAGCCTAGCCTAGCCAGCCCAGTCAGATCCCAAAAAATAGTAGCCGGTCGAAGCTAGCTAGAAAAACATAGCCAGCCATAAGTTAGCTAGCCAGCAGCTCGGGACAAGCGTAGCTAGCATGAAGCTCGACAAAACATAGCCAGCCGAAGTTAGCTAGCATGCAGTTCAATAAAACGTAGCTAGCCGAAACGTAGCTAGCCAGCAGCTCGATAGGACGTAGCTAGCCGTAAACCTAGCTAGCCAGCAGCTCGAAAGAACGTAGCTAGCCGAAACCTAGCTAGCCAGCAGCTCCAAAAGAACGTAGTACCAAAAACCTAGTGCAGCACTCGTAGAATGTAGCTAGCCAAACCTAGTACCCAGCCGCCCGGAAAAAAAACGTGCTGGACACATTCTACCCTAGCCTAGCCTAGCCCAAATCTCTGAAATTTTTCCAATTTGATAAGGCCTTAGCCTTACCTTTTTATTCTATTTAAAAAGCTTTGATAATTTTATATAAAAATTTGCAGGGTTCACCCGTAGGCATAGGTTTCTAAAATATACAATGTCCTTTCTGCAGCATTATTGTCACATTTCTTCCAAAGGGTGGGCCTAGCCATTTGTCAACAATAATAACAACGTTTTGCAGTTTCTTTTACGTATAAAAAATATGCTAGGATAGGCCAATACTAATATATTTTAAGGGGTCGTGAGATTTGCGGGGAGACGAGTTTAGGCGCTCGACTTTCTGTTTTTTTCGGGTTTAACGGTTTAAACCACTCTTATCAAATTTCACATAGAAAACTTTAAAAAAGAATAAATTTAGTTATCCAGTACATATTAATAAATTAACCAATTTATTTTAAATAAAAATTAGTGAAATCTCCTAAATTTTACTACATTTTGGTTTTAACCCAGAAAATTTTTTTGATACAGATTTTTTCAATTTAAATTTGCATACTGACTGCGATTTCTAAGATCCGCGTAAAATTTTAATTAAACGCCACTACGTTATAAATTCACGCATGTTTGGTCCCCGCGTTTCCCCTAAAAAAAAAACTGTAAGGTGCATTAACCGTTTTGAAAGCGCGTTACCAGGTAGCAGAGGGCGCCTGTTATAATTACTTTGGCCTTTTCTCGTTTGTTGGATTGGATATTGTTTTACGCCCCATTTTTATCAAATTTGGCTAGACGGACGAAGGGAGGGAATTTAAGGGATGACCGGGGGGAAAAGGGGGGACCAGCCAAAAGCATAAGGGGGGGGGCGGGGGTTCCCCCACTCTGGTTTTCCCCGTTGTGTCATCATCCGCCCTTGTTGTCTTTGTCGTCCCCGTCGGGGAGGTAGTCAAAGGAAGGGGGTTTTCCCCGAGACAACCAGAGCTCGCCATTATTTCAGGGAATTTTAAAACTCCCCTATTACGGGCCAAACCGCGAGAAGGGGTGCGATTTGAATTTTGAAGCAGGCTGTGTGATCGCGATCACTCGCCCAAATAAAAAACGCTGGAATAAAGAGGAATTTTTTGCCCAGAGTCGATAAGTCAATTAAGTCGATAATGTCCACAAAAAATTTTTCTTGTTGGGGAAATAGAATATCAAGCAACATGTTTCCCGGGGATTTATTTTTTTTTTATGTGAAGTCATGTTTGTCATCAGATTCTAAGGTTAAGATTGATGATGTTGGATATTGCATTAGTCTCAAATTTATGAAACTTGGCTAAATCGAGACGAAGGGAGGGACGTAAGGGATGACGGGGGGGGACAAGGGGGGACAGGCCTGTGCGGTCCAAAACCCAAACCCAAAAGCATAGGGGGAAAGGGCGGGGGTTCCCCCACTTTGTGGTCGTCTCCGTTGTGTCATACCCTTTTGACTACCTCCCCGATAAGGTTAAGAAATGTGAAAAGTTTTTTACGATTTTCATAAAAAAAAAAAAAAGGTTTCATATGAAAAAATTTAAATTTCATTTGGAGTCTCAAACCACATACTTAAAGAAAGTCATTCAACAAATGATGAAGGGAAAGAAAAACACACCAACGTGTCGCAAAATCGGAGCAATCTAACTTAGTAAAAAGGAGGCATGGGTGAGGTTGGGTGTGTGCCCTATTGGGACTCGGCCAACACAATTTCCTCACGACGAGAAAGTATGGAAAAGGGAAAAAGGGGGGTTAAAAACTTCAGTTTCCAAGAATCCCGGAACAAATTCCCCCCGAGAGAAAGGGGGGGTATTATATAATAGTTTTAGGGCACTTTTAAACAGCTAAGATTATTTGCTCCTCCAAGATAAAAAAAATTTTCTATAAGGTGAGTTTACCCCCATGTATATTTTTCCCAGGGGGAGGAACGTCAGGGGAGGACGCGGGGGGAAAAGGGGGTTTTGGAAGGCCTGTGTGGTCACAACACCCCAAAAGCATATGGAGGAGGGCGGGGGTTTCCCCCACGTCATGGCGTCTTCGTCTGTGTTATCATCCGTCCGTTTCGTCTTGTCGTCGCCGTGGGGGATTGGTTTTGGATATTGCTTTACGTCTAAATTTTTTATGCAATTTGGCTAATCGAGACGAAGGGAGGGACAGGGATGGGGGGGGGAAAAAGGGGTGGACGGGGCCCTGTGTGGTCAGAACCAGCCCAGCTATGGGGAGGGCGGGGGTTCCCCCCCAGTCGGGTCGTTCCCCGTCTTGTCAATCATCCTCCGTGTTTTTCTTTGTCGTCGCCGTCGGGGGGGTGTAAAAGGGAAAGGGGGGTTCCCACGACGACCCAGACTCCCATTAGTGAGGTAGTCAAAGGGAAGGGGGAATTCCCCGACGACGACCCAGAGCTCACCATTAGTTCAGGGAGTGAAACTCCCCAATCACGGGCCAAACCACGAAAGGTTGGGGTTTTGGAAAAAAAAATAGGGGTCGTAACTTCAGTAAAAGAGAGGGCACAACTACCAGAGGTTTTCTTTTGTGATCGAAAACAAGACATTTACCTGACAAGCAGGGTAAATAAAAATAAACAACACTTTCCAGTTTTTGGACAAAAACAGACAACCCCTGAATTTTAACAAACTTTAAGGGAAACTGTGAGGCCCCAACAGCCAATACTTCCTAAAAACAAAACACGCGCCGTAAAAATTCCCCTACTCACACTGACCAAACTTTTAAACCCCCCACGGGCTGTTGGACGGAAAAAAGGGGCCCCAGTACCGAGGGATAACAAGCACTTTACGCAAGAAATAAAAAAAAAGGGTAACAAAAAACTTTTTAGTCTGGCCCAAAACAGATACCTCGTAACGGTAAAACCCCTCAAAAAAAAAAACATTCAGTAGTAACAGAAGCCAAGTCTTGTACTGTAGACCGAACAAAAAAAGAAACAAAAAGAGCGGAGACAAACACGTCCACCCCCCGACAAGAACTTGCCGACTGCAAGACTGCCGCTGCGCTGTGTGTACTGTAGCCGTGTAGATCCAGGGCAAAAGGGGGCGGCGCGAGGTCATATCGATTTGCACGTCAAAAGAATGGAAAAATTTTCAAAATTGTATATGACACTAGCTAGAGGGAACGAGGGAACTAGGCCAAAACGTAAAAAAAAACCCCCGGCAATCCAACCTGGTTTAACTGTGATCACTGATACAGATGAAGAAAAAATATAAAATTGAAGTCTTTTAACTTTTCCCTATCCCTCTTACATTCTCTGGTGAGTTCTTTACCAGCTTGACTATGTGAAGCAGCAGTATTTGCAAAAAAATCAGGAGACAAAATAAAATAAAAGGGGAAAAGGGCCTATCTTCAACGGAGGATAGCCGGGCACAAAAGAAGGCACTGCTCTCGAGGGAATTTAAAAGTTATATTTTGTCAAGAAAATTTAAAAGACCAGGAATAGCCCGAAATTGGTTTTAAAATTAACATTCAAAATAATTTACACTTTCAGTAGGGTGTGTATAAAATTATATATATATATATATATATAAGCCATATATACCCACACATTTTACAGGATAGTATTGAAAATTCATTTCATAATAACTTTTATGGTTTCAATAATTTTTGTTCGTAGTTCGTACAATAACAATCTCACGTCACTCATCTTTCATAGATACAATAACATCAAACAGCTCTTTAACAATCCATTACTCTCTTTTTACTCGATACCTAATAAAATTTATTAATTGATTAATTTTAAAATGTTGCAACAAAGTAGGATATTACAAATATCCAGCAAAAATGTTTCTTGTACAGTAAACACAGACATTGATAAATAAAATAAAAAAAATTTAAATGAAATGATAAAATTATTGGAAAACCTTTTTTTTAATATTTCAAGTTGATGTACGTTTAATTAACAAGTCATTAAGAATAAAGCAAATCACAACTTTTTGACAAACGAAGTGTCATAAGACAGCTAATTTTGGAATGTACACAAATCGTGCAAAATGAACTGGGTTTTGTCGCCGAGTTTAAAAAAAGTTTTACGTGCACAAAACGTAAAAATCGAGAGACCATATCCCATCAAACTCAAACATTTGACGGTAAAGAGCACCCTTAATTTCTTGCCCCGTAGGGCCCCCACACAGTAGAACGGCATTTTCTTTCAGTCTCTTTGTTTGATTTTAATACAAGTCTTTCAATTCTCTAGATGACATTCGAGAACCTGGAGTAATGACTACAGTTTTTTCCCCACAACCGCAACACACATCCCAGGAGTGGACGCTGCCAGACAGCCACAAACGTATGGGGAGGGAAAGGGGTTTCCCCCCAGTCGTGGTCGTTTTTTTCTGTGTAATCACCCGTCCGTGTTGTCATTGTCGTCACCAAGGGGGAGGTAGTCAAAGGGAAGGGAAAGTTCCCCACAGCCCCCAGAGCTCGCCATTATTTTCAGGGAATAAAACCCCCCCAATCAGGGCCCCCAAAAACCCCGGGGAAAGGTACCGGACTTCATGAAACACACCCTTGAGAAAGGGTTTTGTACGTTCAGTGTTGGAAGAAAAAATGTTTTTCTATATAGATTTCCCCCCCAAAAACCCCAAAGTGTTGGTTTGAATTTTTGGAAAAATATCACTGCATCTATTTTTTTGTGGTTTGAGAAGAAATTTTAAAAATAGAATCCATTTGAAGGCTACAACCCTGTTTTAAAAACGTTTTTGTATTTCTTTTAGTGACTTAGACAAATTTAAAGGCTGGTAAATTGGGGATGCTACAAAAGAACAAACTACATTCGAACTTTGTAAAAAAAAAAATCTTCAAGTTGAAAGACCCGACTGAAAAAACAAATTAACCTCTTTATTTTACTATTTTAAATATTTCCCAAATCTTTATCAATATTTAAATCATAAATTATTTAATTATTTGGTGAAAAATAAATATACTAAGGTTGCATGAGGGGCACATTTCAGAGTTTTTTTGACTTAAAAAAAAAAAGTAATACAGATTGATTTGAGGAAATTGAGGTTAAATGAAGATATGATAATTAAATAAAAATAAATTCGTATTTAGAATCTACCCACTCGTTCCCATATATGATTTTCAGTAGGGCAAATACCCCAACAGGTAGCTTGAGATACATGACACCACAGCATGAAAATGGGGCACCCACAATTTCATGTCATGAAACAGGGAAGTTGCTATTCTTGGGACTATCTCGAAGAGGTGAAAAAAATTTCTAAAATGTAATTTACAAAAGATAGCTCAAGTTTTAAAAACCGATTTTTTGCCCGAAGAAAAAGATTTTCGTTAAAACATGCCATGCCAACCTGTTTCCTAAAAAAAAAAGGGTTTTAAAGGCGTTCTCGAAAAACGGAAAATTGCATAGAAAGCAAGATGCAGCGGGCAGAATCCTTTTCTTCCTCACTAAAACAGGGGAAAAATCAATTTAGTTTTAAGTATTGTCTCGCCCTCGGATAAAAAAGTTCGTCAGTAGGGCAATTGGGGGAGAGCCAGTGACAAGGCCCCTTTTTTTAATCAATGGGATTTTTCACAAGCTCATACGTACCATGAAGCTAACATGTTTGACAAGAGGTTTTTTTTAAGACCCCCAAAACAAAATAAAAAACAGCACAGAAAACAGCACCTAAAGTTGGGCAAGCCTTAAACTCGCATGAACAGAAGCAAACCAACCAAACATAAACTGCCCAACCCGTGGAAAGGAATAGACAGAGAAAAACACTGAGATCACAAAAAGCACGAGAGCAGCAAAACCCTCCACTATGGACGGAACAGACATTCTCTTAAAAATAACAGACGTCTAACTGAACCACATCCAGAAGAAAAACAGAAGCCAACGCCATGTGATGTGGAGGCCGAAAAGAGCGGAACTAAGAGCGGAAAAAAGACAGCCATAAACCGGTCAAGGATCTAATCTCACAGAACGAACCCAGCACTTTTGAACATCAAATCCTCAGGCTGACGGGACCCCAAAAAACGGAGGCTTCTTACAAGCGAAAAGAATAAAGGGAGAACTAAAAATTTTCAGTCTGGGGCGAACAGAAACCCCCTGAAGTGACAAAAACATTAAACAGATGATGAATGAAACGAGGACACAGCAAATTTAAAAAACAAAACACAAAAAACCCTTACATGGGCACGATAAATCTACTGTTTTTGTGCCCTAAAAAAAACATCTAACAGCGCAACAGAAGAAACCCAGTACTGTGAGGCCCAGTGGGGACCCTGTGGAGAGCAGACCAGAACACGGACAAAACCGTCCCCCCGAGACAAGAAAAACAGACCGACTGCAAGTGCAAGGCTTCTCGTGTGCGTGCGGTGGGGGGTAGAAGCGAAAGGTGGGCGGGGCGGCGAGGTCATATCGAAGCGCAAATCAAGGTACATTGGGTTTTATCAAATCGTGTTGATGACAGTGGGGGCCCCGGCCCTTTTTAAATGTGAATTAATTGTTTTTTGGGTATAGGTTTTTAATCGTGACGACACTATATCGTTGCAGATATCCTTTCAGGGGATTTTTCTTTAATTATAGACTATTTTTTTTAAAATCGTTGCATTTTACCTCAAAGCAATATTGAAAAAAAACCCCTTGCCCGAAACGATCGCCCGTTGGCATTTTCCTTTATTGTATTTCTGTAGAATAAGTAAATTTTCCCTTTTTTTCCAGACAAACTTTGAATATGTAAATCTTTGAGCATGAGGAGGTTTTAAATAAAATGAAATTTTAAGTTGTTTAAATATGGTTGGTCTGTTTATTGCAATAAGAACAACAATCTGTCCTTTTGAAGTCCGTTTAAAACTTTAAACTATAGGAGGCTACCCCCATTTAAATTACCTAATTGTTGTCCGTTTTTTAAAATATATTAAAGCACACCAGAAAAGTTTTTAAAAAAGCAAAAAACAGCACAGAAACCCCCACTATTTGTGTCAAACCTATAATTTTGCACCCGCCGAAGCTAAACCAACCAACAAAAACTGCACAACCTGTGCGGACGGAATAGACGGAGAACAAAAACTGACATCAAAGGACGCTTTTCTGAGTAAAACAAAACCTTTTTAGTCTCGACAGAACGGGCATTTTCTTAAAAGGTTAACAGACTCTAGCTAACAAAATTCAGCAGAAACAGAGCCAAAGCCCTGTCCTGTGGAGGCCAAAAAAGCGGAGCTAAGAGCGGAAAAAAAACCCCCAGCATAAAAACCGTGTCAAGGGTCTTACTCACATTTAAAAAAAAAATAGTACTTTTTGAAATCGACTCCTAGGTGTACGAACGGAACAGACGAGTACAAAAAATGAGAGATGAAGCAGGGAAAAATAAAAAGAACTTCCTTCTAGTCCCCAGACAGAAAGACAACCCTTTTGGAGAGAAAAAAACTTAAAAAAACCAAAATTATGGGAAAGGAAAGAAACACACAAAGACGAACCCGCAACAATACAGAAAAAACAGAAGCTACTCTGTGTACGAGGAGGCCCAAAAGAACCAAGACAAGAGCGCGGACAACACAAATCCCCCACGAGACAAAAACAAAAAACCGACTCGAGGGAGACTCTCCGCTGTGTGCGTGTAGGTTAGATGTACCAAGACCCTGGGCCCGCGCCATTACGTGCGCGCGCATCCGGCCAAGTTCATTCAATTTTAGGGGTGCGCCTAGATACGGGCCCCCTACGGGCTCAGTTACGCCGGCAGCGTAACGAACACTCTCCCCAAAGTTCCGTTGTTACGCTGCCCGCTTGGCAGAGGCGCGCAGCAGGCGGACTTTGACCTCGCATGCTGTTATTACAATGGGGGCAGGGATGTGATTTCTTGTAAACTTGTTGCGGTAACATGTATATATATCATTATTTGGGGGAGGGGATTACTATTCCAAACATTTGAGGGCTAAATCTGCCTCAGATGATACAGTCGTTCGAAATGTTTTGTATTTTATTTAAAATCAAAAAACAGCGAAATGACCCGCCAAAAATATTTTTTTCTCAGTAACTTCATGATGTTTAAGGACCCGGGAAGCTGCTTGTTCTTATTAAAAAAAATAAAAATATGGTGGGCAAAATTCATATAAACGCCCGTTAAGGAATGTCTTGTCTGAAGCGTATATTAAAATTCCCAAAAAATTTTGAAAAGGGATTCCAAACAGCCCATGGGAAGGGGCAAAGGGGGTACAGTTACAAAAACACGGAAAAGGAAAAAGTAATTTTTTATTAAATTTTTTATTTTGTATCTCTTTTTAAAAGCCTTAAATGCTACCTTTTTTAAAAATGTGAAAAAAAATAAAACCTTTAGTAAATATTTTTTTTTTGAAAATTTTTGCTCTGTTGGGCTGTGCAAACCTAACGAGGTTTTTTCCCCTTTTTATCTAGCTTTTACAGAAGGTTACTTTTGTTTTTAGCTACTACTTTTCTCGAAACGAGGGGGTTATACTGGTTATACTGGGGTTCCTGAAATTTTTTAGGCAGGGCTTGACAATTTGCAAGGGGGGGGAACAGGGGAAAAAGAAAAAAACAAAAAAAATACCTTCATAGTTTAAATTTCTGCAGTGGCTACATTTCAGAAAAAATAAATACTTAAAGGAAAAAAAAGATTTAATTAAAAAAAAATTGGGGGTGTTCCAGGTTTAAAAAATTTTTTCCACCCGACATTAATAATATCCTCATTGATTTTGCAACCCCTTGAACGGCTCCGTTAAAAATTTTCTTGTAATTCCCCGAAAAACTACTGTTTTTTTAACCTTTCTAAAACAAATTGCAAAGGTTTTCCAAAACAGTGTTTAAAAGGGTCCGTACGGGTTTAAATTCTTTTACTTAAAAACGGGGGAAAAAAAGGGGGCTGTGTTCAACCATTGATTTTTTAAAATTAGAAAAGCATTTTGGGTCAACGTAGTGGGAGGAAGTGAAAGTATATTAAATTTTTTTAAATGACTTAGACAACATGAAATTGTTGAAAAACAAAAATAACAAGAAGATTGTGACACAATTTGTAGATACCCTGTTCAATTGTCTAGGTTTGTGACAATTAAGTGAATTGAGCTGAATAGGTTTAGGAGACATGGATGAAGAACCTTTGAAGACAGCTAAGCATATACTAAGGGGACAAGGTAGAGAAGTAGTTTACAAGGTAGCTTGCTATTTTCAAGATAAAGGCGAAGAACAAAAACATTCGCGGAAGCATTATACCGAAAGAGTGTGCAGACGCAACAGGCGTGCCTGCAGTTTATATAAAGAGTTTATGTAGGAAATCACGGGACACCATGACCGCGAGGATGAAATTACATATAACGTGTGTGAATACTTCAAAAATAGCGAGAAAACAAAAACTAATTACATTATGGAAACATCCGAAGCAACAGGTTATTCCCAATCTTTGATAAAACAAATATTAAAAGAAGGGCGAAACAAGTATGGCGAAAGGTGAACTTAAGTTTTACCCTCAGGGAAAAAAGAAAGCACGACCGAATAAAGCAATAGTAATCGATGATTTTACCAAATGTGTGATTAGAAGAAAAATACACGAATTTTATACTATTAAAAAGTTCCTCCTACAGTTAGAACATTATTACATGTGCTAAAAGACGAAGATGTTTTGCAATGTGGCCGTGAAACGTTGCGAAAAGTTATTAAGGAAATAGGTTTCCAATGGAAAAAGTGTCAGTCAAAAAGAAAATGTTTAATTGAAAGGCAGGAAATTGCAAGTTGGCGCGAGGTATTTGCGAAAGATTAGAAGTGCCAGAGAGGCAGGGAAAAATATTATTTATCTCCACGAGACATATGTTCACTCAACACATTCGGTTTCCACCTGCTGGCAATCCGAAGAGGAACACGGTGTCTTAATACCTATTGGCAAGGGCCCCAGATTAATAGTTGTTCATGGTGGAGGGGAGGCCGGTTTTGTTCCAAACGATTTACTTATTTTTAAATCAAAACAGAAAACTGGAGATTATCATGACGACATGAATTTTGAAAACTTAAGTAAGTGGATTGCAGAAAAGTTTATCCCTAATATTCTCCCGGAATCCCTTATTATCATGGACAATGCTTCATATCATTGTGTACAAACAAACCGAAAACCAACTAGTGCATCTCTTAAAAAGGTCATTCAAGAATGGTTACTGTTGAACAAAATCCCTTTTAATGACAATTGCGCAAGCCTGAACTCCTTGAGTTAGTTAAGAGCACCCCGTCGGAACCTAAATACAAAATAGACGATATGCTTATCGCTCACGGACATTCTGTCCTACGACTTCCCCCGTACCATGCGGACTTAAACCCCATTGAGCTTGTTTGGGGTTTTATAAAAGGTCAAGTTGCCAGTAAAAACGATGGTCAATCATTGGAACGCGTTAGACAATTGTGTGAGGAACAGTTCTCTAACTACACAACACAACAGTGGAAGGATTGTTGTAAACACGTGAAAGACATCGAAAACCTCTATTGGGAAAGAGATGGACTAATCGATAATGAAATCGACACAATGATTATTAATCTTGGCGACGACTCTTCCTCTGATACAGACGAGGAAACAGGCGAAGATACGGACGAGGAAGAAGGCCTCTGATGGAATGGTATGTAAAGTTGTAACTAAATTAATACTAACCAGAATAATTTGAAAGTTTCATAGTAATGGGCTAATATTTAATTCCTTTTTCTATTTAAAAGCGAGTGAGGCTTATCTTACATGCGTCCGTGCGATATTATCGAGACTTGCTCGTATGTTTTCGTGTTATATATAATAATAACTATTATTATTATCAGTATCAGTATCAGTATCAGTATCAGTATCAGTATCAGTATCATTATCATTATCATTATTATTATTTTGTTCTTGTTCTTATTATTATTGTTCTTGTTCTTATTGTTCTTATTTTTCTTATTCCTTTTCTTCTTCTTGTTCTTCTTCTTATTCTTCTTCTTCTTCTTCTTCTTGTTCTTGTTCATGTTTTTTGTTGTTTATTTATTTATTTATTTATTTTTTATTTATTTTTTTTTTTTTTATTTGTTGTTTATGTTTATTATGCAACTTGGCTAATCAAAACGAAGGGAGGGACGTAAGGGATGACGCGGGGGGACAAGGGGTTAACAGGCCTGTGCTGGTCAGAGCCAGCCTCAAGCGTATGGTGAGGGCAGGGGTTCCCCCACGTCGTGGTCGTCTCCGTCGGTGTCATCATCCGCCCGTGTTGTCATTGTCGTCGCCGTCGGGGAGGTAGTCAAAGGGAAGGGGAAAGTTCCCCGACGACGACCCAGAGCTCGCCATTAGTTTCATGGAGTAAAACTCCTCTAATCACGGGCCAGACCACGAGAAGGTTGCGAGTTGGAATTTGATGGCCCTGACAAACGATGTTTGACTATCAATATAAAGTACGTCATACGACCTTGAGACTGAAGCGGTGTTTAATGTTTGACTATCGATATAAAGTACGTCATACGACCTTGAGACTGAAGCGGTGTTTAATGTTTCTGTCCACACTGTCTCGAGTCCTATTTTGTAATTTAATTGGGCTAGGAGCCTTTAGTATCTCACTTTCGGTATTATTCATCGCGGCAATTAGTTTGCTTAATATGCGTTATTAACTCGTAATATTATTTGCAGGTGCAGCGCAATCGAAATACGAAGTAAACTACAAATCATTATGACTGATTTAACCCTACTTCTGCCATGAACAGTCCATTTTTAATCTGGCCCAGGGCCACGTATTATTATGAAATATGATTCTTTGTTGCAAGTTATTACTCAATTTATGGTGGAAAGTAACTCGGAAAGGTAAAAATACAAAATGATGGAAGGCTCTTAGTCTTATGTTGCTATCCCTAGGTCTAGCCTCAGAGGCTAGACTAGGGCCTTATGCCTACTGCAACTTGGGCCTAGGCCTTATTAATCTGCACTGGTTTAGAAAATTTGTAATTTGATCAATGTAACAATTATACTTAGGTTTTTTCTAGGGCCTCTGAGGAGCCTAGGCCCATGGCTAGGCACCTTGAACCTTAGAAGTTGGAATACACTCACTTAAGACAAGTCCTAAGCCATGCTGTATTATTCAAATTATTTTGATATGTTCAACACTTATATTATGTAGTAAAACTAGGACTGCATTATGATTAAAAACTAGGATTCTGTTACTGGAATTGCATTGTTATGCCTGGGCCTAGGCCTAGCTAGGCAAGGGAATACATTTGGTAAATTTCTCAATCTTTTTCATCTTTTCAACCTTCACTAACCGGAACCGAAAAGCAGATTACTATCCAAAACTAAACCGAAACCAAAAACCTGGAGCCGCACACCCCTAAATAAATGTATGGAATGGTTTTGTGTTCTTAAAAATTCAAGTAATCTCCTGGGGAGACTGATTAACTAACACGATTGTTGTAGCCTACTAGTGTAGAGGAAAAGACTTTGCTTCAACGGTTATGTATTTTAGTATGTACCGGATTTTGATTTTATAATATGGTAACCCAATCCATATTTATCTAGATCCATAGTTTTTTCATGTATTCTTCTGAAAAACGATGATTGTCATCACATCATGTGTCTAGCCACCCTGTACAGATATTTACCGTAAAAAGTAAATTTTTTGAATTTTATTTTATTCTAACACACTTTTTTAATGTCTAGTTGCTGTTCGACTCAACCGCCCAGAAATGACTGTAGGCCAAATTGATGGCCTCATAAAGCCGTGGCTGAGAAACGCTCGGGAAATGGACAGCCACGGACACAAGAGAGCGAGAGCAAAGTTGCAGCCAAGGTGCAAAAGCTGAAAGGGTAAATGTTGTTGCAAGTGACAGTAATGTGGTAGAACGCAGCGTTTCTAACCTAACAAATGATCAGGTATGTCAAGTCCTAGGCCTGAAAGTGGCTCGAAACGAAAACTTACCCATGTGACAATTCCTACTACTAGGCCTAGGCCTAGTACGCCTAGTACACCTGTATCTACTTGTTCAAGTGAAAGTTTTAAAGAGGTCAAAAGTCATTCTGGAAACCTAGTGATTGATTTGGACATTCTGTCAAACTTTATAAAGAACTTACACAGTGTTTAAGCCTGTGGCGGTGAAGTGGACATTGGTGAGTTGATTACAAAAAGAAAAGGCCTTGCATGTAAGCTAGAACCTATGTATTTAGATTGTAAATTTTCCGAGACTATTATGACATCTAAATTAACCGGACAAACATGACGTGACAAACATACTATGGTTGTCTTCCACCTGCACTTCCTCATCTGATGATGCTTCTTTGCGCTTTTTAGAGTTAATTCCTTTGGATAAATTTTTATTAGCCATAGAATTTAGTTTGCTTTGTCTACTGCGCTCCCCACCCTCCATGGAGCCACAAATGGGACGTAGAAAACGGCGCCAGGGATACGCAATTGATATAGCAATTAAGCTAACCCAATGTGTGCAACAAATGTCGACACTTGCCAATTGATACAGGTCGGGCTAAACATGTACCACCCGTCTAGATGAAGCAGGGGCCAAAGCTGCGTGTTGGTCCATACAACCCTCAGGTTGCACTTCTCTCAGCAGCCAGGATCCCCATTTCCACCGACACGGGTCGCACCGCACGGCAAACACGGCGGAGAGCGTTTGGATCACTAAGGGGGCCAGCACTGATGATAAGAATAAGATGAAAAAGATTGAAAGAGGAGAATGGATTTGTGATTAATGAATGAAGGAGGAAGGGAAATGTGCATGAGAGCCCCCTACAGTAAGGTTAGTAGGATACATTTTTCGGGCAGTGGTCTGCCTGGTCCTCTGCCGTCCGTTTACGACAAGCCCGGGGAGGTCCGGATAGGACAAGAATTGCCCGAGTTGTCGAGAAGAGAAATGTTTTTTTGGATTTCCCAAAATTGACGTATGATTATGCACGACGCTTTCGGACTGGCCTCGGCCTCCCGGACACTTGGAGGAAAAGAATTTGCGATTCTTGTTCCCTGTTCAATTTCCAAACCGATGGGCTAGGTTTGGGCCCAATCGGTCAAACGGTTTGGCCGCGGCGACAAAAACCGCTAATTCCGCGCGAGAAAATGAAAAAAGTTGCAAAATTCTGCAACCAAAACAGATGGGCCAAAATTTTTGTTTTTGAAAACGGTTTTTTTAAGGTGATTGCCAATGAATCCACGCATGGACGTTGCCCATGGGAAAAAATTAGAAAAAATTCCATCATCGGCTAAAAAATCCGTCAATATGGAAGATACCCCCAAAAAATTCAAAATGGCGTCCCGCGGTCAAATTTTGAGATAATTGCCCCGAATGCTTATTTGCCTTCCGTCACAACACCCTCTAAAGGGTCCACCGGGCGGAAAAAATTAACCTCTAAAAACGCGGAAATGAAGTGTCGTGGACCGAAATGCACCCCTGCGCATTGAGAATTGGTGGTATACACGAAAATCCAAGATGGCCGCCGAAAACCCAAAACCCCCCCGGCCATTCGAAAGAGAACCCTCGGGCGCTTGTTTTGTGCCGGGTCCCGTCCGCAACGCTCCGCGGGGAGCAGCACGAAAAAATGCCAAAGTCGAAAAATGTACATTTTCACACATTTCCCAATTGCCCCCTGTCCGCCACTGTGGCCGGAAAAATATCGGTCCGATCGCGACGCCGTATTTTTTTCCCAGATTCCCACGTCAATTTACTGCCCGCCACCGCAGACGCCGGCAGCAACGACTGTGCGGGCCGGGCGCTACGCGCAGAGACGGTGGGCGCTACACGCAAGACACTTGCGTCGTGTTTTAAAAGGGTATGCCAAAGGGGTGCCAAAGGGTAATTTTTGATTTATTTTGGATAACCAAACACTTAAGCGGGCCAGGTCAAAACGTGATCAAATCTGTAAATTT
>JAMZAV010002116.1:0-67678 GCA_024449915.1 Sweltsa coloradensis
AAAACATATCAAATAAAAAAAGAAAAAAAAAATAAAGACGAAAATGAAATTGACAAAAAAACTTAAAATGAAAAAATGTAATAAAATAAAAAAATGAAAAACACCAATTTACAAAATCAAACGACGAAAACAACAAATTAAAAAATGAAACTGAAAAAAAAATGAAAATTTAAAAATTAAACAAAAAATGAAAATTTAACAAAACATAAAAAAACATTTAAACCTTTTACAAAATAAAGAAATGGAAAATAAAAAAAAAAATAAAATTTAAATAAAAAAATGAAAAATCATTACAAACAAACTAAAAAATTTAAATTTCAAAACTACAAATTAAAAATTAAAAAAAAAAAACCAAATTTAAATGAAAAAAAATGAAAAAACAATATTAAAATTAAATAAAAAACAAAAAATACAAACTGCAAAATAATTGACAAAGACAATTTTTAAAAAACAAATGCCCAAAATAACAAATTGACAAAATTAAATTAAAAAAAATCAAAAATTAAAACCTAAAAACAAACTGAAAAAGACAATTAAAAAAAACTAAAGAAAAACAAAAATAAATTCAAGAAAAAAAATTTAAAATAAAAAAATTAAATGAAAAAAAACCGAAAATAAAAACAATTTGAAAAAAATTTAAATAAAACTGCCCAAAAAACAAATGACAAAATTTTTAAAATAAAAACTGACAAATTAAAAAAAACCGAAACTAAAAAAATTAAAAAAAAAATTTTCAATATAAATACAACTAAAAATTAAAATGAAACTGGAAAATTAAAAAAACTTAAATAAAACACAAATGAAAAAAAAAAACAAATAAACTAAAAACTGCAAATTAAAAATAAATTAAAATGTAAAAAAACAAAAAAATTAACAATTTAAATAAAAAAACAACTAAAAAAAATTAAATTAAAATGTAAAATGAAACTGACAAAATGAAATAAATAAAATCAAAATAAAACAAAAACAAAAGCCTTGAAATAATTTACAAAATAAACTACAAAATAAATCAACAAAATAAAAATGAAAATAAAAAATGACAATTTGAAAAGACTAAAACAAAAACCAAAATTATTAAAACTGACAATTTAACAATCAAACTGACGAAAACCTAGAATAAAAATAAAATTAAAATTGAAAAATAAATGACTAAAAAAATACAAATTATTTACAAAAAATACAAACCCAAATAATTAAACTTTTAACAAATAAAATACGAAAAAAATTAAAATGAACTGGAAAAAAACTGACAAATTAAAAAATGACAAAACAAGCAAATGACAAAATTATGAAAATTAAAAAAAATTAAAAAAAACTCAATTAAAAATGATTAAAATGAAAAATAATTTATGATTTAAAAATAAGACAAAACTAAAATTAAAAAAAAATGGAAAAAAAATTAAAAATTAAATAAAATGTAAATGAAAACCAAAATTAAACTTATATAAAATATTACAACAACCGACAAAAAGAAATTAAATTGAAATAAAAACACAAAAAAATTAAAAATAAAAAAATGAAAAAAACCTAAAAATGATAAATCACAACTAAAATGAAATACAAATAAAATAAATTAAAAAATTAATTAAAAAAAAAAAAAAAAATGAAACCAAAAGGAATGAAAAACAAAATTCAAATTAACAATTAGAAAAACAAAAAACAAAGAAAAAAGTTAATAAAATGAAAAAACAAACTAAAAAAACAAAAAAAACAAAACTCAAACTTTAATGATTGAAACAAAATTCAATTTACAATTGAAAAATGAAATTAAAAAAATAATTGAAAATTTAAAAAAATAAAAAAAACTTAAAAAAAATAAAATAAAATTAAAACGAAAAATTACAAATAAAAAAAAAAAAACAAAAACAAAAAAATGGTTTAAAATTTAAAATTAATTTAAAAAAAAACTAAAAAAAAAATTGAATTGTCCCAAATAAAATAAACTTTAAAAAAAAAATTTAAAAAAAAAATCAAAACAAATCTGAAAAATCCAATTAAATACCTACTACACAAAAAAATAACAAAATTAAAAAAACTTGAAAATGAAAACCATTAAAAAAATTTTTAAAAGCAAACTGACAAAATAAATTAATTTTTAAAAAACCTACAATTTAAAACAAAACGATAACCAAATGACAAAATGAAACTGTGAAAATGAAAACTGACATTTAAAAAAACTACAAAACTGACAAAAATTACAAAAACAAAGAAATTTCAAAAAAATGAAATTGAAAAAAAAAAACAAATTAAAAATGACAAAAACAAAGAAAAATGTAAAAAAACAAACTGCAAATGCAATACAACAGAATTTTAAACTAAAAGGAAATTTCAAATTAAAATGAAACTGTGAAAAAAAAATGACAATAAAATGATTAAACAAGAAAAACAAAAATTTTTTAAACTGAAATAAAATACAACCCAAAACAAAAAATTAAAGCAAATAACCTAAAAAATAAATTGAAAAAAAAACAAATTACAAACTTACAATATAAAAGAAATAAAAAAAACAAAAATGAATTCAAAAACATCAAAAATACAAACTCGAAAAATAGCAAATAACAAATGAAACTGGAAATGAAAAAAGAAAACAATTTAAAAAAAAAAAACGAAAATGTTAAAAAGACAAATTTTAAAAAGAAAACCAAAAAAATAAATGAAATTAACTGGAAAAAAAATTACAATTTTAAAAAATAAAAAAAAGCAAATGAAAAAGAAAAAAATACAAATAATTGAAAATAGCAAATTACAAAATGAACCAAATTAAAAAAAACCAAAAACTACAATAAATGAAAAAAAAAAAAAAACCTACAAATCAAAAATCCACCAAAAAAATAAAAAAAACAAATGAATTAAATTGGAAATGAAAAATTAAAAAATAAAATGGAAAAAAAACAATACAAAATGGAATGAAAAAAAAAAGAAAACAAAATAAAATAAATTTAACAAAAACAAATAAATTAAAAAAACTGCAAATTTGAAAAAGAATTAAAAAAAACTAAAAATTAAAAAAAACTCAAATTACAAATGCAATTAAACGCAATTTAAAAAGAAAATAAACTGAAAATGAAAAAATGAAATTACAATTACAATAAAAAAAAACTAACAACTGACAAAAATAAAAGAAAACCCGAATTTTAAAAAACAAACCCAAAAAAAAAATGAAAAAAAAAATTGAAAAAACTAAAATTTAAAATAAACTAAATTAAAATGAAAACAGCAAATGACAAAATTATTGAAAATGACAAATAAATCAAATGAAAAACTACAAATTAAAAAAAAAATGCAACTTGAAAATTAAAAATCTGAAAAATAAAATTACAATTTAAAAATAAAACCAAAAATGAAAATGAATTAAATGACATTTTACAAAAAAAACAAAACTACAAATTAAAAAAATGAAATGAAAAAACTTACAATTAAATACAAACACAAATGACAAAAATTTCAAAAAAACCATTAAAACTAAAAAAAACAAAAAAATGTAAATGCAAAAAATTGCAAAATTCAAACTTACAAATAAAATAAAAAAACGCAAACATTATAAAATAAATTAAAAATTAAATGACGAAAACTAGCAAATTAAAAAAAATGTAAAAGAAAATGACAATTTTCAATGAAAATAAAACTTAATAACAAAACATCTAAAAAAAACTTACAAAATTAAATGAAAAAAAAATTTACAAAAAAAATTTAAAAAGAAACTGAAATTTGAAAAAACAAAAAAAACTACAAATATGAAATAAAAAATACAATAAAATTGACAAAAAACCATTAAAAATAACAAAAACTGGAAAAAGAAAACTGAAAAAAAAAAAACTTACAATAAAAATGACTTAAAAAAACAAACCAAAAATGCAAATTTACAACTGAATTTTAAAATAAACTGACAAATAAAATTAACAAAATGAACTGTGAAAATTTAAAATAAATTTAAAACTAAAAAAACAAATGAAAATATTTACAAAAAATTAAAATACAAACTTAAAAAATAAAAAAAACTTAAAAAGAAAAAGAAATTTAAAAAAAACTGGAAATAAAATAAAAAACTGAAAAAAAAAAATAACAAAAAAATTTAAAAAGAAACTGCAAATGAAAAAAAATAAAAAACAAACTGACAAAATGCAAATTGACAAACAAAAAAACAAACAAGGGAATTTTAAAATTTACAAAAGAAACTAAAATGAAAAACTTTAAAAAATTTTAAAAAAAACGCAAATGTATAAAACGACACAATTTAACAGAAAAATTACAAAATACAAATTAAAAAAGAAAAAATAAATTTAAAATAAAATAAAACTTACAAATAGCTAAAAAAAAAAAAATGAAATATTAAATATAAAAAAAAGGAAAAAAATAAATGCAAATTAAATAAAATCTAAATTATAACAAAAAATAAAAAAAAACTACAAACAAATTAATTTTCAATAAAAAACCAACAAATAAATGACAAAATAAAATTAAATGAAAAAACAATTAAAATTTACGAAATGAAACCCTTCAAAAATAAAACAAAAAAGAAATTAAATGAAACTGAAAATAAAAACAAAAATTAAAAAATAAAAAAAAAAATGTACAAATGACAATTACAATAAAAACTTACAAAACCCGACAAAAACAAAATGAAAATGAATGACAATGAAATTAAAAACTTAAAAGAAAAATAAAACAAAAATGAAAAAGAAGAAGAAAACTAAAAAACAAAATAAAAGGCAAAAATACAAATTTACAAAAAAATTAACAATGAAAATAAACTTTAAACAAACTTAAAATTAAATACAAAAAAAAAAAAAAAAAAAAGCAATTAAAAAAACTAAAAAATACCCTTAAAAAAAAAAAAATTTAACAATGAAAATACATTTAAACTAAAAAAAACTGACAAAAATTAATTAAAGAATAAAATTACAAAAACTAAAAAAACTAAAATAAAAAACAAAAAAAACTAAAATTATACAAAACCAAATACAAATACAATTAAAAATGAAACTGACAAAATGAAAACAAATTAAAAAAAAAAAAATGTAATGAAATTGAAAATAAAACATTTTAAAAAATAAAAAAAATAAAATCAAAAGAAACGAATTAAAATACAAAAAAACAAAAAAAGAAAATGACAAAAAAAGAAAAGACAATAAAAACTGACAAATTCAAATCAACAAAAAAAAAAATAACAAAACCAAATGAAAAAATTAAATTAAAAGAAAAACAAGAAAAAACAAATTGAATTTAAAATTGGAAAAAAATTTCAAAATAACTGGGAAATAAAATTAAAAAAACTGAAAATAAAATTAATTAAAAAAAAAAAAAAAAATGAAAAAATGAAAAAAACTTAAATAAAATGACTTTTAAAAAAAAAAACCAATTAAAAACACAAAAACAAATTAAATTAAAATACAAAACCTGAAAAAAATCAACAAACTTTAAAAAAAAATTTAAAATCATAAAAAAAAATGAAAATTAAAATCTAAAAAAATTTTAAAAAGCAATAAAAATTAAATTTAAAATAACTACAAACTAAAACTAAAAAAAAAAAATTAAATAAAACGAAAATTTAACAATAAAAAAATGCAATTACAAAAAAATCAAAATTAAAAACCAAATGAAATTAAAATTTAAAAAAACAAAAAAAATTTTTAAAAAAAAACTTAACAAAAACTGACAAAAAATTTTAAAAATTGAAATTTAAAATTAAACTGACGAAAACTACAAATGACAAAAAAACGGAAAAAATTGAAATAAAAATTAAACTAAAAATAAAATGATAAAAAAAAAATAAAATTTAAAAAAAAATTAAAAAAATGAAAACAAATTAAAAATGAAAACTGAAAAATAAAAACTGACAATATTAAATAAAAAAAAAAATAAATTAAAAAAAAACAAATAAATAAAAAAAACTGCAAAAAATTTAATTAAAATGACATTTTAAAAAAAATGAAAAAAAAAACCTGACAAAAAATACAAAACAATTAAAATAAAAAAAACTACAAAAATAAAAAATTAAAAAAAACGGAAAATGACAAATTGACAAAAAACTAAATAAAACACAATTTTAAATCTTAAAAAAAATGACAAAATTTAGCAAACCAAAAAATTCAAAATGAAAACGACAAATTAACAATAAAACAAAATTGAAATGAAAAAAAAATGAAAAATTTAAAATGAAATTAAAATAAAGCAAAAAAAAAAAAACAAAATTAAAAACTACAAAATAACTGACAAACAAATTACAAAAAGAAAAAAAAAAAAAATTAATAAAAAAATTGAAAAATGAAATTAATAAAATGAACAAAATAACAACTGAACAAAAAATTGAAAATTCCCCTTACAAAATAAAATGACAAAACACAAATTAAATGAATGAAATTTAAAACTGACAATTTAAAAAAAATGACAAACCAAAAGCAAAAAAATTTAAAAACAAAAAAAAAAATACTAAAAAAAATTAAAAAAAGAAATGAAAATGAAAATTTAAATACAAATTACAATATAAAATTAAAAATTAAAATAACAATTAAAATGTAAATGAAAAACTGACAATTTTTAAAATTACAAAAAAAAACAAAAAAAAACAAAATTTAAAAAATAAAAAAAAACGAAAAAATAAAAAAAAAAACAAAAAAAAATGAATGAAAATGACAAAAAAAATAAATGATTCAAAACAATTAATAAAAAAAAGAAATTTTAAATGAAATTGAAAAAAAACACAAAAAACAAACTGAAAATTAATCAAAACTACAAACCCAAAAAAAAATGAAATTCAAAATTTAAATGAAAATCAAAAATTACAAAAAATTAAATGAAACTAAAAAAAAAATGAAAAAAAACGACATTCTTAAAAAACACCAAAAACAAATTAAAAAATGAAATTTAAAATGAAAACTGAATTAAAATAAAAAAAAACAAAAATTTAAAAACTGACAAATTCAATATCAAACTGCAAAATACATTAACAAAATGAAACTGTAAATGTGAAAATGAAAATAAAATGACAAATACAACTTTAAAAAAAATAAACTAAACACAAAAAATGCAATTACAATCTAATTTTAAAAATCAAAGACGAAAACTACAAATTGACAAAATGAAAGAATAAAATTTGAAAATGACTAAAAACAAAAAAATAACAAAAAAAAATATATTAAAAACTAAAATTAAAAATGAAATCTGTAAAATAACTGAAATTAAAAATACAAAACCAAAAAAAAAACCCGACAAAATACAAAACAATTTAAAACTAAAACAAAAAATGAAAAAATAAACTACAATATTAAAATAATAAAAATAAAAATTAAAAAAAATTATTAAAATTAAAAGAAACTAGAAATGACAAATAAAAAAATGATAACTAACAACTTAAAAAAAAATCAATTTACAAAACCATTACAAAACAAATTGAAAAACAATTAAAAAAAATTAAAAGAAAAAATTAAACTGGAAAAAAAACTGACAAATTAAAATAAAACAAAATAAAACTGACAAAATGCAATTTAAAAAAAAACTGCCCAAAAAAAATTTAAAATGAAAAATTTAAAAATAAAATGAAATGAAAAAAACAACCAACAAAATTGACAACATTTAAAAATAAAAACCAAAAACTGCAAATTGACAAATGAAACTGTAAAATGAAAAAAATTATTTGAAAAAAAAAAAAATGAAAAATTAAAAAAAAATAAATTAAAACAATTAAAAAAACTAAAATTAAAAAGAAATTAAAATAAACTGAAAAAAAAACTAAAAAAATACAAACAATACTTCAAATAGAAACTAGCAAATTTAACAAAGAAACTGTCAAACTGTAAAAAAGAAAATCTGACAAAAATTACAAATTAAATTTAAAAACAAACAAAACCCGAAAATACAAAAATCAAACTTAAAAACAAAATGACAAAAAACTTAAATGAAAAAAAAAAAATGAAAAACAACATTTAAAATTTTTAAACAAAACAAAATGATTAAATTTTACCCAATTACAAAAAATAAATTACAAAATCAAATAAAAATGAAACTTAAAATGAAAAAAAAACAAAATACAAAAAATTGAAAATGAAATTACAACTACAAAATTAAATACAAACGAATTTAAAAAATTAAAATGAACGAAAAAAAAATTCAAAAACAAATTTAAAAATGAAAAACTGAAAAAAAAAAAGCAAACTACAAAATTTAAAATGAATTAACAAAAAAACAAAACAAATAAAACTAAAATTAAAAACAAATTAAACTGAAAAAGAAACGCAAATTAAAAAACACAAATAAAATAAAAAAACCGACAAAATAATTTAAAAACAAACTTTAAAAAAAAATGCAAAAAACTTACAATTAAATTAAAAGAAAAACTAAAATTGAAAATTACTTTAAAAAACAAACCAAAAATGATTACAAAAAGAAATTAATAAAATGAAAAATTAAAAACAATAAGAAACAAAAAATAAAAAAGACAAATAAAAATTAAATGGAAAAAAAAAAATGAAAAATGACTAAAACTGAAATTAAAAACAAATATTACAATTAAAAGGGAAAAATGCAAATTAAAAAATGAAAGTACTGTAAAAAAAAAAATTAAAAATAAAAAATTAAAACTAACTACAAAAGCAATAACAATGAAATTCAAAAATAAAATCAAATGACAAAAATTTTAAAATTTAAAAATTTCTTAAAAAAAAACACATTAAAAAAACTAAAAAACAAAGAAAATATTAAAATAAATAAAATTAAACACAAAAAAAAAATTAAAAAAGAAAAAAACTTAAACTGAAATTAAAAATGACAAAACAAATTAAAAATATACAACAAAAAACAATTGACAAAAAGAATTAAAAAAAACAAAAGGGAAAAACAAAATTAAAAAAATTTAAACTGAAACTGAAATGAAACTGAAAACAATTCAAATAAATGACAAACTACAAATTCAAAAAATTGACAATAAATAAAAATAAATGCAAACTGAAAAAAAAATGACAAAAAAAGAAAACTACAATAAAAAAAAAAAACCACAAATAAAGAAAAAATAATTTACAATTTTAAAAAACAAACACCGAAAATCAAATTTACCAAAAAATGAAAAAAAAACACAAAATTAAAAAAAAAGAAATGACAAAAATTTAATGAAAACAACAAAAATTCAAAATAATGCGAAAAACAAATGACAAAAAAATTAAAAAAAAATTAATTAAAATAAAAAACTGACAAATGAAAATTAAAAAATACAAAGAAAAACTAAAATTAAAAAAATGAAAATTAAAATGTAAAGAAATCTTACAAAATAAACTTACAAAAAATTAAAAAAAACCCGAAAAAAAAAAACTTAAAAAATAAACAGAAAACGCAAATTTACAAATGAAAATAAATTAAAAAAAACTAAATAAAAATGCAAAAGAAATGAAAAATTTACAAACTAAAAAAACATTACAAAAATTTAAAAAACAAAAAATAAACGCGAAAAAAAATAAAATTAAAAAAAACTTCAATATTAAAATAATAAACCCAAAAACCAAAAATTTAATTTACAACTGCAAATACAAAATACAAAAACAAAAAATACAAAATGAAAATTAAACTTGGAAAAATAATTTAAAAAACCTTTAAAATAAAAATGCAAACAATTTACAAATTTTAAACTGAAAAAAAAATGAAAAAAACCATAAAAAAAAATGAATGAAAATGAAAATTAAAATACAAATACAAATAAAAAAAAACTCAACTTAAAAAAAATGACAAATTATATTCAAAATAACTGACAAAAAGGAAATTAAAATAACCAAACTGGAAAACTAATTACAAATTAATGAAAAATAAAAATAAAAAAAAAAAAAATGACAAATTTACAATTAAATACAAACAGAAATTAAAAATTAAAAATAATGAAAAAAAAAAAAACAAATTACAAAAAAAAATTTAAAAGAAATAAATCAAATTCAAAACAAAATTAACAAAAAACAAAATGAAAAACGACAAATTTTAAAATAAAAAAAATTCAAAATACTATCAAACTGACGAAAACTAGCAAATTGACAAAATGAAACTGTGAATATGAAAAACTGACAGTTTGAAAATGACTAAAACAAACTGACAAACTGACAATATTACAATATCAAACTGACGAAAACTAGCAAACCAGCAAACAAATTGATATCAAAAAATATGTCTTAAAGATATCTTTTGGGACAAACAGGATATCTTTAAGTTTGTCCATAAAGATAGGAAAAGAAATCTTTAAGGCATCTTTAAGATGTTCCTATGTCCCACTTTCAGACATCTTTATGACATCATTATAAGATATCTTTAAGGCATCATTCCATGATTTTTTATGATATCATTTTCCAAAGTAAGTCATCTTTAAGTTATCAATAGATATAAAAAAAGACACATAAAAGATCTTGAAATTATATCTTTTAGACATCTTTGATGTGATATCTTAAAGACATCATTAAAATATCAAATTGACACGGAAAAGACAACCACCTATCTAAAACAGGTCTTTTTAATTGACATCTTATAGACGTCTTCGGTCGATATCTTCAAGCACTCTTTAAGAAATCAAATTGACTTGGAAAAGACATAATAATTCTGAAAAAATGTTTCGAAAAAAGGTCCTTGAAATGTTATGACAACACTTGTGCATAAAGTGTAACTGCAAAGAAGTCTGAAACTAATTGAGAATATTATAATGTTGCGCTCACACACCAAAAAGCAGCTTGCGATAAATCTGAAATTATCTGAGAAATTATAATAGCAATATATTGCTCACGCATCAAGGTAGCTCCAACAAATCTGAAAAACATTTAGAATTTATAATAGTAATGTTTCGCTCAGGCACCCAAAACAGGTTGCAACACATCTGAAATTATTAATTGAGGAAGTATTAAAACAATGTTGCGCTCACGCTCCAAGTGTAGCTTTAAAAAAAAAACTGAAACACATTGAGAATATTTAGTTGCAATATTGCGCTCATGCACCAAGAGAACTTTCAGCAAATCTGGAACAAATACGAATGTGAATTACACGCTAGCCTGCCACAATCCAAAGAACGAAAGTAAATATTATCGTTTTGGACCAAGCCTTTAGGTAACAACAAGAATATTAGCTATGCATTGCTTATAACGGTACGTCCGTGTAGCAAGACTACCGGGCAGGCTATGACTCGTTTCACCGGCCCGGCCTGCATCGCAGACTCAAGAATTCTTATTGTTAGTCAACCCTCTCCGCCCGCCCACCCCTCCGCGCTCCACGTCTATGCCACCAACTCGATCACCAAGGTCAAGCCTTTTGTGTTCGCTGTGTTAGCTTCCTTTTTCGCACATCTCAGCTGACGGTGTAAGATTTTAACTGTCAATACACACTCAAATATAAGAGTTGAATTTCCGTAAGTGACGGCGCAACCCAACATTTTATGATCACTTCTTAGCTTGCATTATTATGATTTTGACATTATTTTATTTTTCCATATTCATTTGATATAGCTGTAACTCATAATTAAATAATTAAATAATGATTAATTTCGATAAACCATCTGTTCTATAACAACCCACTGCACCCCCACCCCCACCCACGGAAACCCACGGTCCTTCCGACTTATAACCAGTAGCCGTTATTTTTATTAAAGACATACATCTATCACATAATCCCTTTGCTCCACCTCAAATACTAAGTTCTCATTTGCATTTAGGTTCCTACAAAATACATTCATAATTTATTCGTTTTTTGGGTTTGTGAAATTACTAGTTTCCTATATTGATCCAGTCCACATAATACAGGTACTATTCTATCATTCTTGCATGTATACCTATTGAAATTTTGAAATGAAATCTACGAGGACAAAATATATTTATTAACCATACCTTGCATGTTAATATAATATAGGTTAGCTTGAAAAATATATTTTTGATACCTATTATAATGACCATAAAAGACATGTTGACACAAAAAATAAAAAAATATAATATTATGTTTTTGCAATTCGCACATGCCACTTTAGAATAAGACTAAAGATGACTCAAAGATATCTTTAGAAGTAAACGAACTTTCAAATTCCCACATGTAATTTTTAAGTAAAACAAAAGGTGCCTAAAATAATATCTTTTAAAGTCGACGTACTTAGAAATATTTACATGTCCTTTGATGGTATATAAAGATGCCTCAAAGATGTCAGTAAAAGTCAATGAACTTTGAAATTCACACTTGTCATTTTAGAGCAAGATTATAGATGCCTAAAAGATATCTTTTAAAGTCGAAGTACTTAGAAATATTTACATGTCCTTTAATGGTATAATTAAAGATGCCAAAAAGATATCTTTAGGAGTCAAAAACTTTAAAATTTACACGTGACGATTTAGAGTAAGACTGAAGGTGCATAAAAGACATCTTTATGAGTCAACGTACCTAGAAATTTTGCTATTTCATTTTATGGTATGATTATAGATACCTAAAAGATATCTTGAAAAATCAATGAACTTTGAAATTTTGACATGTCATTTTATGGAATAAATAAAGATGCTTTAAAGATATCTTTAAACGTCAACAGACTTTGCAATTCACTCATGTCATTTTAGGGTATGAAATAAAGATGCCAAAAAGATATCTTTGAGAGGCGCCTTCTCTCACATTTGTCATCTTGACATTTTTAGTGGTGTTAAAGATGCGGGAAAGATATCTTTAAATGACATGCTAATTTTAGGGAGATGAAAGATATCCTCTTGTTATCTTAAAGATGTCATTAAAAGACATCATGACATGATGACTCAAAAAAGGTGTCTTATAGATATCACTATGTTTACTGGGAATTTAACAAAATGAAACTGTCAAACTGTGAAAATGAAAAATCTGACAAAATGACCAAAATTACAATATGAAAAAATGACTAAAACTAACAACCTGAAAAAAATGCAATTGACAAACCGACATTTCCTTAAAAAAATACAAACTGCCGAAAACTAGCAAATTTTACAAAATGAAACTGTGAAAATGAAAAACTGACAATTTGAAAATGACTAAAACCCAAAATGACAAACTGACAATATCACGATATCAAACTGACGAAAACTAGCAAATTTAAAAAAATAAAACTGTCAAACTGTGAAAATGAAAATCTGACAAAATGACAAATTAACAATGTGAAAATGACTGAAACTAACAACCTGACAAAATGCAATTGATAATCTGACATACCCTTTCAAAATCAAAACTGACGAAAACTAGCAAATTGACAAAATGAAAAATGTGAAAATGAAAACTGACAATTTGAAAATGACTAAAACAAGCAAACTGACAAAAGTTATTGACCCAAAATGACAATATTTCAATATCAAACTGCCCAAAACCTAGTAAATTAACAAAATGAAACTGTCAACTGTGAAAATGATAAACTGGGCAAATAACAAACTTACAATATGAAAATGACTAAAACTAACAACTGACAAAATGCAATTGACAATCTGAATTCTAACAAAAAACAAACTGACGAAAAACAAGCAAAATTAACAAAATGAAACTGTAAAACTGTGTAAATGAAAAACTGACAAAATGATAACTTTACAATATGAAATGACTGTAACTAACAACCTGACAAAATGCAATTGACAAATCTGACATTCTTACAAAATCAAACAGACGAAAACTAGCAAATTGACAAAATGAAACATGTGAAAATGAAAAACTGACAATTTAAAAATGACTTAAACAAGCAAACTGACAAAATGTTATAGTCAAAACTGACAATATTACAATATCAATCTTACAAAAACGTAGAAAATTAACAAAATGAAACTGTCAAACTGTGGAAATGATAAACTGACAAAATTCCAAATTAACAATATGAAATGACTGAACTAACAACCTGACAAAATGCAATTGACAATCTGACATACTTACAAAATCAAACTGACGAAAACTAAAATTGACAAAATGAAACTGTGAAAATGAAAAACTGACAATTTAAAAAAAAAAAAAAAAAAAAAAAAGCAAACTGACAAAATGTTATTGACAAACTGACATTATTACAATATTAAACTGACGAAAACCTAGCAAATTAACAAAATGAATCGATCAAACAGTGAAATGAAAAAAATGACAAAATACAAGCTTACAATATGAAAATGACTAAAACTAATAACCTGACAAAATGCACTTTACAATCTGACATTCTTACACAATCAAAAATGTCGAAAACTAGCAAATTGACATAATGAAAATGTAAAACTGTGTAAATGAAAATCTGACAAAATGATAACTTACAAAAATGAAAATGACTGTAACTAACAACCTGACAAAATGCAATTGACAATCGACATTCTTACAAAATCAAACAGACGAAAACTAACAAATAACAAAATGAAACTGTGAAATGAAAAACTGACAATTAAAAATGACTTAAACAAGCAAAATAACAAAATGTTATTAACAAACTGACAATATTACAATATCAATCTTACAAAAACCTAGCAAATTAACAAAATGAAACTGTCAACTGTGAAAATGAAAAACTGACAATATTACAAACTTACAATATGAAAATGACTAAAACTAACAAAACCCGACAAAATGCAATTGACAAACAGACATTCTTAAAAAAAAACAAACTGCCGAAAAATAGCAAATTGACAAAATTGAAACTGTGAAAATGAAAAACTGACAATTAAAAATGACTAAAACAAGCAAACTGACAAAATGTTATTGAAAAAACTGACAATATTACAATGACAAACCCACAAATTAACAAAATGAAACTGTCAAACTGTGAAAATGAAAAAACTGACAAAATACTAACTTTTCAATACAACTAACAACCTGACAAAATGCAATTGACAATCTGACATTCTTACAAAATCAAACTGACGAAAACTAGCAATTGACAAAATAAAAATGTGAAAATGAAAAACTACAATTTGATAATGATTAAAACAAACTGACAAACTGCAATATTACGATATCAAACTGACGAAAACTAGCAAATTAACAAAATAAAACTGTCAAACTGTGAAAAATTAAAATCTGACAAATGGGCAAATTTACAATGTGAAAATGACTAAAACTAACAACCTGACAAAATGCAATTGACAATCTGACATTTTTACAAAATCAAACTGACGAAACTAGCAAATTGACAAAATGAAAACGTGAATATGAAAAACTGACAGTTTTTAAAATGACCCAAAACAAGCAAACTGAACAAAATGTTATTGACCAAAATGACAAATTACAATATCAATCTGACCAAAAACGTATAAAATTAACAAAATAAACTGTCAAACTGTGGAAATGAAAAACTGACAAAATTACAAATTAACAATATGAAAATGACTAAAACCAACAAACTGACAAAATGTTATAGTCAAACTGACAATATTACAATATCAAACTGACGAAAACAAGCAAATTAACAAAAGAATCTGTCAAACTGTGAAAATGAAAACCTGACAAAATGCAATTGACAATCTGACATACTTACAAAATCAAACTGACGAAAATAGCAATTGACAAAATGAAACTGTGAAAAAAGAAAAACTTACAATTTAAAAAAAACAAAAAAACAAGCAAACTGACAAAATGTTATTGACAAACTGACAATATTACAATATTAAACTGACGAAAAAACCCAGCAAATAAAAAATATGAAACTGTCAAACAGTGAAATGAAAAACTGACAAAAAAAACAAGCTTACAATATGAAAATGGACTAAAACTAATAACCTGACAAAATGCACTTGACAATCTGACATTCTTACAAAAATTAAACTGTCGAAAACTAGCAAATTGAAAAAATGAAACTGTGAAAAAGAAAAAAAATTACAATTTTAAAAAACTTAAACAGCAAACTGAAAAAAATGTTATTGACAAACTGACAATATTACAATATACAAACCTAGCAAATTAACAAAAATGAAACTGTCCCAAAATGTGGAAAATGAAAAAAATGACAAAATTACTAACTTACAATACAACTAACAAACTGACAAAAAGGCAATTGATAATCTGACATTCTTACAAAACCAAAAATGACGAAAACTAGCAAATTGACAAATGAAACTGTGAAAATGTGAAAAATTAAAATCTGACAAATTACAAACTTACAATATGAAAATGACTAAAACTAACAAACCCGACAAAATGCAATTGACAATCTGACATTCTTACAAAATCAAATTGGGCGAAAACCAGCAAATTGACAAAATAAAAAATGTGAAAATGAAAAACTGACAATTGATAATGATTAAAACAAACTGACAAACTGACAATATTACGATATCAAAATAACGAAAACTAGCAAATTAACAAAATAAAACTGTCAAACTGTGAAATTAAAATCTGACAAAATGACAAATTTACAAAGTGAAAATGACTAAAAAATAACAACCTGACCAAATGCAATTGACAATCTGACATTCTTACAAAATCAAACTGACGAAAACTAGCAAAATTGACAAAATGAAACTGTGAATATGAAAAAACTGACAGTTAAAATGACTAAAACAAGCAAACTGACAAATGTTATTGACAAACTGACAATATTTCAATATCAATCTGACAAAAAAAAAGTAGAAAATTAACAAAATGAAACTGTCAAAATGTGGAAATGATAAACTGACAAAATGACAAATTAACAATATGAAAATGACTAAAACCAACAACCTGACAAAATGCAATTGACAATGTGACATACTTACAAAATCAAACTGACGAAAACTAGCAAATTAACAAAATGAAACTGTCAAACTGTGAAAATTACAATTTTAAAAAAAAAACAAAAAAAAAAAGCAAAAATGACAAAATGTTATTGACAAATGACAATATTACAATATTTAAAATGACGAAAACCCCCCCCCCAGTAAATTAACAAAATGAAACTGTCAAACTGTGAAAATGATAAACTGACAAAAATACAAACTTACAATATGAAAAAGACTAAAACTAACAACCTGACAAAATGCAATTGACAATCTGACATTCTTACAAAATCAAACTGTCGAAAACTAGCAAATTGACAAAATAAAACTGTGAAAATGAAAAACTAACAATTTGAAAATGACTTAAACAAGCAAACTGACCAAAATGTTATTGACAAAATAACAATATTACAATATCAATCTGACAAAAGCTAGCAAATTAACAAAATGAAACTGTAAAAACTGTGAAAATGAAAATCTGACAATTTGAAAAAGACTAAAACAAGCAAAAATGACAAAAGTTATTGACAAACTGACAATATTCAAACAAACTGACGAAAACTAGCAAATTAACAAAAAGAAACTGTCAAACTGTGAAAATAAAAATCTGACAAAATTACAAACTTACAATATGAAAATGACTAAAATTAACAACCTGACAAAATGCAATTTACAATCTGACATTCTTACAAAATAAACTGACGAAAACTAGCAAATTGACAAAATGAAACTGTGAATATGAAAAAAATGACAGTTTTTAAAATGACTAAAAAAAAGCAAACTGACAAAATGTTATTGACAAACTGACAATATTACAATATCAATCTGACAAAAAACGTAGAAAATTAAAAAAAATGAAACTGTCAAACTGTGGAAAAAGATAAACTGACAAAATTACAAAATTAACAAAATGAAAATGACTAAAACCAACAACCTGACAAAATGTTATAGTCAAAACTGACAATATTACAATATCAAACTGACGAAAACAAGCAAATTAACAAAATGAAACTGTGAAAATGAAAAAGTGACAATTTGAAAAAAAAACAAAAAAAACAAGCAAACTGACAAAATGTTATTGACAAACTGACAATATTACAATATTTAAAATGACGAAAACCTAGCAAATTAACAATATGAAACTGTCAAAAAGTGAAAATGAAAAACTGACAAAAATCAAGCTTACAATATGAAAAAGACTAAAACTAATAACCTGACAAAAAGCACTTGACAATCTGACATTCTTACAAAATCAAACATGACGAAAACTAGCAAATTACAAAAAGAAACTGTGAAAATGAAAAACTTACAATTTTAAAAAAAACTTAAACAAGCAAACTGACAAAATGTTATTGACAAACTGACAATATTACAATATCAAACTGACAAAAAAAAGCAAATTAACAAAATGAAACTGTAAAACTGTGAAAATGAAAATCTGACAAAATGACAAACTTACAATATGAAAATGACTAAAACTAACAACCTAAAAAAATGCAATTGACAATCTGACATTCTTACAAAATCAACTGACGAAAACTAGCAAATTGACAAAATGAAAAAATGTGAAAATGAAAAACTGACAATTTACAAATGACTAAAACAAGCAAACTGGACAAAATTTTATTGACAAACTGACAATATTCCTATATCAAACGACGAAAACTAGCAAATTGACAAAATGAAACTGTCAAAATGTGAAATGAAAATCTACAAAAAAGACAAAAATTACAATATGAAAATGACTAAAAAATAACAACCTGACAAAATGCAATTGACAAACAGACATTTAAAAATCAACTGCCGAAAACTAGCAAATTGACAAAATGAAACTGTGAAAATGAAAACTGACAATTTACTGACTAAAATAAACTGACAAACTGGGCAATATTACAATATCCCAAAATGACGAAAACAAGCAAATTTAAAAAAATGAAACTGTAAAACTGTGTAAATGAAAATCTGCAAAATGATAACTTTACAATATGAAAATGACTGTAACTAACAACTTGGGCAAAATGCAATTGACAATCTGACATTCACACAAAATCAAACAGACTAAAACTAGCAAAATTGACAAAATGAAACTGTGAAAATGAAAAAACTGACAATTTAAAAATGACTTAAACAAACAAACTGACAAAATGTTATTGACAAACTGACAATATTTACAATACAAACTGACGAAAACATAGCAAATTAACAAAATGAAACTATCAAACTGTGAAAATGAAAATCTGACAAAATGACAAACTAACAATATGAAAATGACTAAACAAAAAAACCTGACAGAATGCAATTGACAAACTGACATTCTTACAAAATAAAACTGACGAAAACCTGCAAATTGACAAAATGAAACTGTGAAATGAAAAACTGGACAATTTGAAAATGACTAAAACAAGCAAACTGACAAAATGTTATTGACAAACTGACAATATTACAATATCAAAAATGACGAAAAACCCAGCAAATTAACAAAATGAAACTGTCAAACTGTGAAATGAAAATCTGACAAAATGACAAATTAACATTATGAAAATGACTAAAACTAACAACCTGACAAAATGCAATTGACCAATCTGACCCAAACTTACAAAATCAAACTGACGAAAAAATAGCAAATTGACCCAAAATGAAAATGTGAAAATGAAAAACTGACAATTTTTCAAATGACTAAAACAAGCAAAGTGACAAAAAATTTTTTTGACAAACTGACAATATTCCAATATCAAACTGAAAGAAAACCTAGTAAATTAACAAAATGAGACTGTAAAATGGAAAATGAAAAAATTTAAAAAATGACAAAAACAAATTGGGAAAAATAAAAAAAAAACGACAAAATAATGACAAACAGAAAACTTAAAAAATACAAATGGAAAAATTCAAATTTAAAAAAGGAAAAATTTAAAATAAAAACTTACAATTTTAAAAAAACTAAAACAAGAAAAATGCAAAAAAATTATTGACCTACAAATACAATGACAAACTGGAAAATAAAATAAAAAAAGAAAACTTTTAAAACCCTTTGGTGAAAAAATGAAAAATGACAAAAAATTCAACTACAAATGAAAAAAACAAAAAAAAACAAATGAAATTAATTTAAAAATCAACCCTTTCAAAAAAAAAATGACAAAACGAAAATTGAAAAAAAATTGAAATGAAAACTTTTAATTTTAAAAAAAAAAAAAATAAACAAATGACAAAAAAAATTTTGAAAATGAAAATTTAAACTCAAAAACTAGCAAATTAACAAAATGAAAATGCAAAATTTTAAAAAAAAAAACTGCAAAAAATTTAAAAAAAATTAAATATGAAAATACAAAAGAAAACCCGAAAAAAAAGCAATGAAAAGAATTTTACAAAAAAAAAACAAAACTAGAAAATACAAATGAAACTGTGAAAAAGAAAAAAAATGACAATTTTAAATGACTAAAAAAACTGAAAATGACAATTTTACATATCAAAAAAGAAAAATAGCAAAAAACAAAATAAAAAAAGAAACTGTGAAAATGAAAACTGAAAAATGACCCAAAAAATTAAAAAATGACTAAACAACAACTACAAAATGCAATTTAAATCTGACATCTTACAAAAAACAAATGACGAAAAATACAAATTGACAAAATGAAAATGTGAAAAAGAAAAAATGACAATGTGAAAAAAGACTAAAACAAGCAAACTGACAAAAAGTTATTGACAATGACAATATTTTAATATAACTGAAAAAAACTAGAAATTAAAAAAATGAAACTGTAAAAAAATGAAAATGAAAACTGACAAAAAACAAACTTTCAATAGAAAATGACTAAAAATAAAAAACAACAAAAAGCAATTGACAAAGCTTCACAAAATCAAAACTGCAAAAAAAAGAAATTGAAAAAAGAAAAATGTGAAAATGAAAAAAAGCAAAAAAAAGATTAAAAAAAAGCAAATACAAAAAGTTATTTACAAACTACAAATTTTTTAAAATAAATGAGAAAACCCCAAAATTTTTCAAAATGAAACTGCAAAAAATGTAAAATATAAACTGACAAAAAACAAAAATTACAAAGAAAAGTAAAATAAAATGAAAAAAAAATGACAATTTAACTTAAAATTAAAAATGACGAAAAATACAAATTTACAAAATTTAAATTGAAAATAAAATACAATTTTAAAAGACTAAAACAAGCAAAGACAAAATGATGAAAATGAAAATTACAAATAAAAATGACAAAAAAGCAAAAATTTACAAAGAAAAATTTAAAATGAAAAATACAAATTACGACAAAAAAATACAAAAAAACAAATTTTAAAAAAACAAAAGGAAAAAAGAAAAATTAAAAAATGAAAAATAAAAATGTTTAAAAAAACTGACAAAAAAGAAACTTTACAATAAAATGACGAACTCAATGACAAAAGAATTGAAATAAACTTACAAAAAAAAAAGGGCTAAAACACAAATGCAAAAAGAAAAGAAAAAATTAAAAAAATGACAATTTTAAAATACAAAAAAAGCAAAATGGAAAAAAGATTGACAAAAGACAAAATTTTTAATATAAATGACAAAAAAATACAAATAAAAAAATGAAAAAAATCAAACTTAAAAAAAACGACAAAAAAACAAAAACAAAGAAAGAAAAAAAAAACCTGACAAAAACAATGACAAAAACATTTTACAAAAAAAAAATGACAAAATGCAAATTCAAAATAAACTTTAAAAAAAAAACTGCAATTTAAAAGACCCCAAACAAGGAAACTGACAAAAATTTTTTTACAAAATACAAATTAAATATAAACACAAAAACCCGCAAATTCAAAAAGAAAAATGTCAAATTAAAATAAAAAATGACAAAATACAAATTAAAAAATTAAAAATGAAAAAAAATACAATAAAAATGAATTAAACACAATTTTTCAAAAAAAATGACAAAAAAGCAAATTAAAAATGAAAAATGGTTAAAATGAAAAAAAATGGGAAAATTTAAAAGACTAAAAACAAAAAATTGAAAAATTTTATACAAAGACAATAAAACCCAATTTAAATCCCAAAAAACGGGGGAAACCTAGAAAATTTCAAAAAAGAACTGTAAATTTTAAAAAAGTTTAAAGCAAAAAACAAACTTAAATATGAAAAAGACTAAAAAAAAAACTGACAAAAGTTGCAATTGACATTTTAAAAAGAAAAAAGAAAAAATGCCCAAATTGACAAAAAAGAAACGGAAAATAAAAACGAAAAAAATTTTAAAAAACTTAAAAAGGGAAAATAAAAAAAGATTGACAAAAGACAAATTTCAATTTAAAACCAAAACAAAAACCCAAAAGGGAAATAAAAAAAAGAAAAATTCAAACTGGAAAATAAAATGACAAATAAACAAATTAAATATAAAATGATAAAACAACAACTGACAAAATGAATTTACAACTGACAATTTAAAAAACAAACTGACGAAAAATAGCAAATTAAAAAATGAAAATTGAAAAGAAAAACTACATTTTTAAAGACTAAAACAAAAAGAAAAAATATAAATTACAAAACAAACGACGAAAAAAAAAAAAAAAAAACAAAAAAATTAAAAAAAAAAAAAAAATTTACAAAAATTTTTAAAGTGGGAAAAAAAAAACTCCCAAAAAAATGAAAACAAAACAAACTTAAAAAAAAAAAATGGGAAAAACTCCAATGAAAATGAAAATTTTAAAAATGAAAACTACAAATTAAAAAATAAAACCAAAATGAAAAATGAAAATTTAAAAAGACAAATTTTAAAAAAAAAAGCGAAAAAAAAAAATTTACAAAAAAAAAAAAAAAAAAAATGAAAATAAAAAATTTAAAAAAGACAAAAAAAGCAAACTGACAAAATTGTTATTGACAAACTGACAATATCATATCAAACTGACGAAAAACCTAGTAAAATTAACAAAATGAAAACTGTTCAAACTGTTGAAAATGATAAACTGATTCAAAATAACAACTGTTACAATATGAAAAATGACTAAAACTAACAACCTGACCCAAAATGCAAATTGACCAATCGACATTCTTTCAAAATTCAACTGACGGAAAACTAGCAAATTGCCAAAATGAAACTGTGAAAATGAATAACTGACAATTTGAAAATGAACTAAAACAAGCAAACTGACAAAATGTTATTGACAAAACTGACAATATACAATATCTCAAACGGACGAAAACTAGCAATTAACAAAATGAAAACTGGTAAACGTGTAAATGAAAATCTGACAAATGATAACTTACAATATGAAAAATGACTGTAAAACTAACAACATGACAAAAGAATTGACAATCTGAACATTCTTAACAAAATCAAAACAGGACTAAAACTAGCCAAATTGACAAAATGAAACTGTGACTGGAAAATGAACAACTGACAATTTAAAAAATGACTCTTAAACAAGCAAACTGACAAAATGTATTGACAAACTGACAATATTACAATATCAAACTGACGAAAACATAGAAAATTAACCAAAATATTGGAAACTATCAACTGTTAACATGAAATAATCTGACAAAAAATGACAAACTAACACATATGAAAATGACTAAAACAAACAACCTGACAGACATCGCTAATTGACAATATGACATTCTTTCACCCCAAAATAAAAATGACGAAAAACCTGCAAATTGATAAAAATGAAACGTGAAAGTGGTGCAAAAAACTGACAATTTGAAAATGACTAAAACAATGCAAACTGACAAACTGTTATTGACAAAACTGACAATATTTACACTATCAAACGGACGAAAACCTAGCAAATTAACAAAATGAAACTGTCAAAACTGTGAAAACGAAAAATCTGACCAAAATGAACAAATTAAAATTATAAAAATGACCTAAAACAAAAACCTGAACAAAATGCAATTGACAATCTGACAATCTTCACAAAATCAAACTGAACGAAAACTCGCAAATTGACAAAATGAAACTGTGGGAAAATGAAAAAAATGACAAATTACAAATGACTAAAAACAAGCAAAGTGACAAAAATTTTAGTAAAAACTGAACAATATTCCAATATCAAAATGAACGAAAACCTAGTAAATAAACAAAAATGAGACTGTCCAAACTGTGGAAAATGATTAAACTGACAACTAAACAACGTACAATATGAAAAATGACTAAAATAACAAATCCTGACAAAATGCAATCTGGACAATCCGACATTCTTACAAAATCAAACTGACGAAAACATAGCAAATATTGACAAAATGAAAACTGTGAAAATGAAAAACGGACAATTAAAAATGACCTTAAACAAGCAAACTGAAAAATGTTATTGACAAACAGACAATATTTCAATATCAAAACTGACGAAACCTAGTAAATTACAAAATGAAAATGTCAAAACGTGCGAAAATGATAATACTGACAAAATAAACAAACTTACCAATATGAAATGACTAAAACTAACAACCTGACAAAATGCAATTGACAATCGACATTCTTTACAAAATCAAACTGACGAAAAACTAGCAACATGACAAAATAAACTTGTGAAAATGAAAAACGGACAATTTGATAAATGACCCCTAAAACACAAACGACAAAATACTTGATAATGTTACCATATCAAACTGACGAAAACCCTAGCAATTTAACAAAATGAAAACTGTCAAACTGTGAAATGAAAAATTTGACCAAAATGACAAACTTACAATATGAAAATGACTAAAAACTAACAAACGTGACAAATGCAAGTGACAAACAGACATTCTTAAAAAATCCAAACTGCCGAAAAAAACTAGCAAATTGACAAAATGAGAACTGTGAAAATCAAAAAATGACAATTTAAAAATGACTAAAAACAAGCAAACTGACAAAAATGTTATTGACACACTGGCAATATTTACAATGACAAAACTGGACGAAAAACCTAGCAAATTAACAAAATGAAACTGTCAAACTGTGAAAATGAAAAAACTGACAAAATTAATAACTTACAATATGAAAATGACTAAAAACTAAACAACCTGCAAAAATGACAATGATAATCTGACATTCTTACAAAATCAAACTGACGCCAAAACAGCAAATTGACAACAATTAAAACTGGAAAATCCCGAAAAAACTTACATTTGAAAAATGACTAAAACAAGCAAACTGACAAAAAAGTTATTGACAAACTGACAATATTCAAACTGGACGAAAAAACTAGCCAAATTAACAAAATGAAAACTGTTCAAACTGTGAAAATTTAAAAATCTGACAAAATTACAACACTTACAATATTGAAAATGACCTAAAACGAACAAACCTGAAAAATTGCAAGTGACAATCTGTACATTTCTTACAAAACAAACTGACGAAAAACTAGCAAATTGACAAAATGAAACTCGTGGGAAAATGAAAAACTGACCAATTTGATAATGCGACTAAAACAAAATGACAAAACTGACAAAGTACGAATATCAAACTGATGTAAAAATATGCAAATTAACAAAATAAAACGTCAAACTGTGAAAATGAAAATCTGAGAAAATGACAAATTAACCATGTGAAATATGACTGAAACTAACAACTGACAAAATGCAATTGATAATCTGAATACTTACAAAATTCAAAACTGACGAAAACTAAGCAAATGAGCAAAATGAAACTGTGAAAATGAAAAACTGACCAATTGAAAATGACTTAAAACAAAGCAAACTGACAAAATGTTATTGGACAAATCTGACAATATTACAATGACAACACCTAGGCAAAATAACAAAATGAAACTGTCAACACTGGATGAAAATGAAAAACTGACAATTATTACAAACTTACATAGAAAATTGGACTTAAACTAACAACCTGACAAAATGCTAATTGACAACAGACAATTCTTAAAAAAATCCAAACTGCCGGAAAAAAAACTAGCAAATTGACAAATTGAAAACTTGTGAAAATGAAAAACTGACAATTTAAAAATGACTAAAACAAGCAAACTGACAAAATGGTATTGACAAACTGACCCCCAAGATTACAATGACAAACCTAGCAAAATTAACAAAATGAAACTGTCAAAACTGTGAAAATGCAAAAACTGACAAAATTTACTAACTACAAGACAACTAACAACCTGACAAAATGCAATTGACTAATCTGACATTCTTACAAACAAACTGACGAAAACTAGGCAAATTGACAAAATGAAACTGTGATGAAAATGAAAAACTACAATTTGAAAATGACTGAAAACAACGCAAACTGACAAAAAAGTTTATTGACAAAAGGAAATATTCAAAATGACGAAAACTAGCAAATTACAAAATAAAACTGTCAAACGTGAAAATGAAAATCTGACAAAATGAGAAAATTAACAATGTGAAAAATGACTCTGAACCTTAACAACCTGACAAAATTGCAATTGATAATACTGACATACTTACAAAAATCCAAAACTGACGAAAACTAGCAAATTGACACAAATGAAACGTGAAAATGAAAAACTGACAATTTGATAAATGACTAAAACAAGCAAATGACAAAATGTTAGGAAAATTGGAAATTTACAATATCAATCTTAAAAAAACTAGCAAATTAACCAAATGAAACTGTCACAAACTGTAAAAATGAAAATCTGACAAAAATGACAAAACTTACCAATATGGAAAATGACCTAAAACTAACAACTACCTAACAAAATGCAATTGACAATATGACATTCTACAAAATCAAACTGACGAAAATAGCAAAATTGACCAAAATGAAACTTGTTGAAAATGAAAAAAGGACAATTGGAAAATGACTAAAAACAAGGCAAAAAGGACAAAATGTTATTGGACATCTGACAATATTACAATATCAATCTATGAAAAAAAATAGCAAATTAACAAAATGAACTGGTAAAACTGTGAAAATGAAAATCTGGACAAAATGACAAACTTTACAATATGAAATGACTAAAACTAACCAACCTAACAAAAGCAATGGACAATCTGACATTCTTACAAAATCAAACTGACGAAACTAGCAAATTGACAAATTGAAAACGGTGAATAAAGAAAAACTGACAATTTGAAATCTGACTAAACAGCAAACTGACAAAATGTTATTGGACAAATGACAAGATTACCAATATCCAAAACTGCGAACCGAAAACTAGGCAAAGTTGACAAAATGAAACTGTGAAAATGAAAAACTGACAATTTACTGACTAAAATAAACTGACCAAACTGACAATATTACAATTTCAAATGACGAATAAACAAGCAAATTAACAAATGAAACGTAAAACTGTGTAAATGAAAAATCTGACAAAATGATAACTTTACAATATGAAATATGACTGTAACTAACAAACCTGACAAAATGCATTGACAATCTGACATTCTTACAAAATCTAACTGACGAAAAATAGCAATTTAACAAAATAAAACATATAAAATGTGAAAATGAAAATCTGACAAAATGACAAACTAACAATATGAAAATGACTAAAACAAAACAACCTGACAGAATGCAATGACAATCTGACATTCTTAAAAATAAAACTGACGAAACATGCAAATTGACAAAATGAAACTGTGAAAATGAAAAACTGACATTTGAAAATGCTAAAACAAGCAAACTGACAAAAGTTATTTACAAAATGCCATATTACAATTAAATGACGAAAACCTAGAAATTAAAAAAATGAAAATTCAAAGTGTGAAAATGAAAAAACTGACAAAAGACAAATTTAAATTATGAAATGACTAAAACTAAAAACTGCAAAAAAGCAATTTACAATCTGACAAACTTACAAAAATCAAAATGACGAAAAAAACAAAATTTTAAAATGAAACTGTAAAAATGAAAAACTAACAATTTAAAATGACTAAAAAAAGCAGACTGACAAAATGTATTGAAAAAATGCAATATTCATATCAAACAGGCGAAAACGAGCAAATTTACAAATGAAACTGTCCAAAATGTGAAAATGAAAAATGACAAAATGACAAACTAACAATATAAAAAAAGACTAAAACAAAAAACCGACAAAATGCAATTGACAATCTGACATTCTTACAAAATCAAAAATGACGAAAAAATAGCAAAATTTACCAAAAAGAAACTGTGAAATGAAAAATGACAATTTGAAAATGACAAACAACAACTGACAAAAAGTTATTTCAAACTGAAATATTCAAAATCAAAATGACCAAAAATAGCAAATACACAAAATTTAAAGTCAAAAATGTGAAAAAAAAAAACTGACAATATTACAAACTTCAATATGAAAATGCTAAAAAAAATAAAACCCGACAAAAATGCAAAATTTACAAACAGACTTTTTTAAAAAAAAAACTCCGAAAACTACAAAAATTTACAAAATGAAAAATGTGAAAATGAAAAAAACAATTTTCAAATGAAATAAAAAAAGCAAAGTGACAAAATTTTTTTGACAACTGACAATATTCCAAAATCAAACTGACGAAAAACCCCAGTAAATTAAAAAAAATGGACTGTCAACTGTGAAAAATAAAATGACAAAAAAACAAAAATTACAATATAAAATGACTAAAACTAAAACCTGACAAAAGCAATTGACAATCTGACTTCTTCAAAATCAAACTGACGAAAAAATAGCAAAATTTACAAAATGAACGTGAAAAGAAAAAAATGACAATTTAAAAAAGACTTAAACAAGAAAATGACAAAATGTTATGAAAAAAGACAATATTTCAATATCAAAAAGACGAAAACCTATAAATTACAAAATGAAACTGTCAAACTGTGAAAATGTAAAATGACAAAAAAAAACAAAATTTCAATATAAAATGAATTAAAAATAACAACTGACAAAAAACAATTGACAATCGACATTCTTCAAAAAAAAACTGACCCAAAACTAGCCCAATTTACAAAATGAAACTGTGAAAATGAAAAAGACAATTTGAAAATGACTAAAACAAACTGAAAAAACTGATAAATTTCAATATCAAAAAACGAAAACTAGCAAATTTAAAAAAAATGAAACTGTCAAAATGAGAAAAGAAAATTTGAAAAAATGACAAACTTACAATATGAAAAAGACTAAAAATAACAACCTGACAAAATGAATTTACAAACAGACATTTTTAAAAAAAACAAAATGCCAAAACTACAAATTGACAAAAGGAAACTGTGAAAAAAGAAAAACTGACAATATGAAAAAGAAAAACAAGCAAACTGACAAAAAGTTTTGCAAACTGAAAAATATTACAATGACAAACGACGAAAAAACCCAGCAAATTTAAAAAAATGAAACTGTCAAACTGTAAAATGAAAAATGAAAAATTTTAAACTTACAATTTAAAAAGATAAAACAAAAACCTGACAAAATGCAATTTTAAACTGCATTTTTTACAAAATCAAAATGCGAAAACTAGCAAAAATTTACAAAATTTAAAATTGAAAATGAAAAATTACAATTTGAAATGACTAAAACAAGCAAAGCAAAAAGTTATTTACAAAAATGACAAAAATTCAAAAATGACGAAAAATAGCAAATTAACAAAATGAAAAATGTCAAACTGTGAAAAATTTAAAAATTTAAAAAATTACAACTTTCAATATGAAAAGATTAAAAAAGAACAACCTGAAAAAAAACAAATTTTACAAACCGACATTCTTACAAAATCAAAATGACGAAAAAACAAATTGAAAAAGAAACTGTGAAAAAAGAAAAAAATGACAATTTTTATAAAGACTAAAAAAAAACTGACAAAATGACAAAATTACGATATCAAACTGAGAAAAATAGCAAATTAAAAAAATAAAACTGTAAAAATGTGAAAAAGAAAATCTGAGAAAAGCAAATTAACAATGTGAAAATATAAATATCAACCTGAAAAATGCAATTGATAATCTGACATACTTACAAAATCAAAACTGCGAAAAATAGCAAAAGACAAAAAGAAACGTGAAAAAGAAAAACTGACAAATTTTAAAATGACAAAAAAAAAGCAAACTGACAAAATTTATTGACAAACTGAAATATTACAATATCAATCGAAAAAAAAAAAGCAAATTTAAAAAAATGAAACTGTAAAACTGTGAAAATGAAAAAATTTACAAAATGACAAAATTAAATATGAAAATGACTAAAAAAAAAACAACCAGACACAATCAATTGACAATCTGACATTCTTACAAAAAAAAAACTGAGAAAAACCCGCAAATTGACAAAATGAAACTGTGAAAAAGAAAAAAATGACTTTTTACTGACTAAAATAAACTGACAAACTGACATATTACAATATCAAATGACGAAAAAAGAAAATTAAAAAAATGAAACTGTAAAACTGTTTTAAAGAAAATCTGACAAAAGATAATTTACAAAATTTAAAAACTGAATAAAAACCTGACAAAAAGCAATTGACAATCTGACATTTTTACAAAAACAAAAGACAAAAAATAGCAAATTTACAAAAGAAAAATGTGAAAAAAAGAAAAATGACAAATTTTAAAAAAATTTAAAAAAGCAAAGACAAAATGTTATTGACAAAATGACAATATTACAATATCAAACTGCGAAAAAAAGCAAATTTAAAAAAAATGAAATATCAAATGTGAAAATGAAAAAACGACAAAAGACAAACTAACAAAAGAAAATGACTAAAAAAAACAACAACACAAAGCAATTGACAACTGACATTCTTACAAAATAAAAAATGCGAAAACCTGCAAATTTACAAAAAAGAAACTGTGAAAAAGGAAAAATGACAATTTGAAAATGACTAAAACAAGCAAACTGACAAAAAGTTATTTACAAAAAGACAATATTTAAAAATTCAAACTGAGAAAAAACCCAGCAAATTAAAAAAAATGAAACTGTCAAACTGTGAAAATGAAAATCGACAAAAAAGAAAATTAACATTATGGGGGAAAAAGACTAAAAAAAAAAAAACCTGACAAAAGCAAATTTACAATCTGACAATCTTTCAAAATCAAACTGACGAAAACTAGCAAATTTCAAATGAAACGTGAAAATGAAAAAAATGACAATTTTCAAAGGGCTTAAACAAGCAAAGTGACAAAAATTTTTTTGACAAATGACAAATTTCCCAAAATCAAAATGACGAAAAAACCCAGTAAAATTAACAAAAAGAGACTGTCAAACTGTGAAAAATTAAACTGACAAAATAACAAAATTAAATATGAAAAGACTAAAACTAACAAACCCACAAAAAGCAATTTACAATCTGACATTCTTAAAAAAAACTGACGAAAATAGCAAATGACAAAAAGAAACTGTGAAAATGAAAAACTGACAATTTTAAAAATGACTTAAACAAGCAAACTGACAAAAAGTTTGACAAACAGACAATTTTCAATATCAAACTGACGAAAAACCCCTTAAAATTTCAAAATGAAACTGTCAAAACTATGAAAATAAAAATGACAAAATAACAAAATTACAAAATGAAAAAGACAAAAAATAACACCTACAAAATGCAATTGACAATCTGACATTTTACAAAATCAAACTGCCCAAAAATAGCAAATTGACAAAATTAAAAATTGAAAAAGAAAAAAAAACAATTTTATAAGACAAAACAAACGACAAATGATAATATTACAAATCAAACTGAGAAAAATAGCAATTTAACAAAATGAAATGTCAAACTGTGAAAATGAAAATTTGACAAAAAGACAAACTTCAATTGAAAATACTAAAACTAACAAAATGACAAAATGCAATTGACAAAAGACTTCTAAAAAAAAAACAAACTGCCGAAACTAGCAAATTGACAAATGAAACTGTGAAAAGAAAAAATGACAATTTAAAATGACTAAAAAAAAGCAAAAAAGCAAAAGTTTTGACAAACTACAAAATTACAATGACAAATGACGAAAAAACCAGCAAATTAACAAAATGAAACTGTCAAACGTGAAAATGAAAAACAAACTACAAAATTACTAAAATTAAAAAAATGAAAAACTTAAAATAAAAAACCCAAAAAAAAAATTGATAACTGACATTCTTACAAAATCAAACTGACGAAAAACTAGCAAATTTCAAAATTAACTTGAAAAGATAAACTTTCAATTTGAAAATGACTAAAACAAGCCAAATGACAAAAAAATTTTTGACAAAATACAAAATTAAACTGACGAAAACTACAAATTAAAAAAAATGAAAAATGTCAAACTGTGAAAAATTAAAAACTGACAAAAATTCAAACTTACAATATGAAAATGACTAAAACGAAAAAACCTGAAAAAATGCAATTGAAACTACATTCTTACAAAATCAAAATGACGAAACTAGCAAAAGACAAAAAGATACTGGGGAAAAAGAAAAAAGACAATTTTATAAGACTAAAAAAAATGACAAACTGACAATATTACGATTCAAACTGATGAAACTACAAATTAAAAAAATAAAAATGTCAAACAATGAAAAAGAAAAACTGAGAAAATGACAAAATTTAAAAATGTGAAAATGACTGAAACTAACAACCGACAAAAAGCAATGAAATCTGACATACTTTCAAAATCAAACGACGAAAAAATACAAAAATTTACAAAAGAAAATGTGAAAATGAAAAACTGACAAATTTGAAAATGACTAAAACAAGAAACCCGACAAAATGTTTGACAAACTGCAAATTTTTTAATATCAAACTGACGAAAACCTGTAATTAAAAAAATGAAAATGTCAAATTGAAAATGATAAAATGACAAAAAAAACAAAATTACAATATGAAAAGACTAAAAATAACAACCTGACAAAAAGCAATTGACAATTGAAAATTTTTTCAAAAACAAACTGCCCAAAAATACAAATTGACAAAAAAGAAACTTGAAAAGAAACTGACATTTTAAAAAAATAAAACAAAAACAAAATGACAAAAGTTATTGACAATGACAATATTACAAAATTCCAAAATGACGAAAACTAGCAAATTGATAAAATGAAACTGTGAAAATGAAAAACAACAATTTAAAAAAAAAAAAAAAAAAAAAAAGCAAAAGACAAAATGTTATTGACAAAACTGACATTATTACAATATTAAAATGACGAAAAAACCCAGCAAATTAAACAAAAAAGAATCTGTCAAACAGTGAAAATGAAAAACTGACAAAATTACAAGCGTACAATATGAAAATGACTAAAACTAATAACCCGACAAAATGCACTTAACAATCTGACATTCTTAAACAATCAAACTGTCGAAAACTAGCAAATTGACAAATGAAACTGTGAAAATGAAAAAATGACAATTTAAAAATGACTTAAACAAGCAAACTGACAAAATGTTATTAAAAAATGACAATATTACAATATCAAACTGACGTAAACTAGCAAATTAACAAAATGAAACTGTCAAACTGTGAAAATGAAAATCTGAAAAATGACAAAAATAAAAAATATGAAAAGACTAAAACAAACAACCTGACAGAATGCAATTGACAATCTGACATTCTTACAAAATCAAACTGGGCGAAAACTAGCAAATTGATAAAATGAAACTGTGAAAATGAAAAAACTAAACAATTTTTAAAAGACTAAAACAAGCAGAACTGACAAAATGTATTGACAAACTGACAATATTACAATATCAAACAGGCGAAAACGAGCAAAATTGACAAAATGAAACTGTCAAACTGTGAAAAAGAAAATCTTACAAATTGACAAACTAAAAAATATGAAAATGACTAAAACAAACAACCTGACAAAATGAAATTGACAATTGACATTCTTACAAAATCAAACTGAAAGAAAACTAGCAAATTTACAAAATGAAACTGTGAAAATGAAAAACTGACAATTTGAAAATGACAAACAAGCAGACTGACAAAATGTTATTAACAAACTGACAAATATTACAATATCAAACTGACCAAAACTAGAAAAAACACAAAATTAAAACTGTCAAAACTGTGAAAATGAAAATCTGACAAAATGACAAACTAACAATATGAAAATGACTAAAACAAAGCAAACTGAACAAATGTTTTGACAAACTGACAATATTACAATATCAAAACTGACGAAAACCTAAGCAAATTAACAAAATGAAATTGTCAAACTGTGAAAATGAAAAATGACAATATTACAAACTTACAATATGAAAATGACTAAAACTAACAACTGACAAAATGCAATTGACAAAACAGACATTCTTAAAAAATACAAACTGCCGAAAACTAGCAAATTTACAAAAAGAAAAATGTGAAAATGAAAAACTGACAATTTAAAAAAAGACTAAAACAAAGCAAACTGGGCAAAATGTTATTAACAAACTGACAATATTACAATGGGCAAACCCAGCAAAAATTAACAAAATGAAACTGTCAAACTGTGAAAATGAAAACTGACAAAATACTAACTTACAATACAACTAACAACCTGACAAAATGCAATTTATATCTGACATGCTTACAAAATCAAAAAGACGAAAACTAGCAAATTGACAAACGAAAAATGTGAAAAATGAAAAACTTACAATTTGAAAATGACTAAAAACAAGCAAAATGACAAAAAGTTATTGACCAAAACGACAAATATTCAAACTGACGAAAACTAGAAATTAACAAAATGAAACTGTCAAACTGTGAAAATTAAAATCTGACAATTTGATAATGACTAAAACAAACTGACAAACTGACAATATTACAATATCAAACTGACGAAAACTAGCAAATTAACAAAATGAAACTGTCAAACTGTGAAAAAGAAAATCTGAGAAAAAAGACAAATTTAAAAATGTGAAAATGACTGAAACTAACAACTGACAAAATGCAATTGATAATCTGACATACTTACAAATCAAACTGACGAAAAAATAGCAAATTGACAAAATGAAACTGTAAAAAATGTGAAAATGAAAACTGACAAAAAGACAAAAATTACAATATGAAAATGACTAAAACTAACAACCTTACAAAATGCAATTTACAAACTGACATTCTTTCAAAATCAAAAATGACGAAAACAAGCAAATTGACAAAATGAAAAAAACTGTGAAAATGAAAAACTGCAATTTACTGACTAAAATCAACTGACAAACTGACAATATTACAATATCAAACTGACGAAAACAAGCAATTAACAAAATGAAACTGTAAACTGTGTAATAAATCTGACAAAATGATAACTTTACAATATGAAAAATGACTGTACTAACAACCTGACAGAAATGCAAGTGACCTATCTGACATCTTACAAAATCAAACAGACTACAACTAGCAAATTGACAAAATAACTGTGAAAATGACACTGACATTTAAAAATGACTTAACAGCAAACTGACAAAATGTTTTATTGACAAACTGACATATTACAATATCAACTGACGACACATAGCAAATTAACAAAATGAAACTATCAAACTGTGAAAATGAAATCTGACAAAATTCAAACTAACATATGAAAATGACTAAAACAAACAACCTGACAGAATGCAATTGACAATCGACCATTCTTACAAAATAAACTGAACGAAAACCTGCATTGACAAATGAAGACTGTGAAAATGAAAAACTGCCAATTTGAAAAATGACTAAACAAGCAAACTGACAAGAATTTTATTGACAAACTGACAATATTACAATCACAAACTGACGAAAACCTAGCAAATTACAAATGAAACTGTCAAACTGTGAAATGAAATCTGACAAAATGACCAAATTAACATTATGAAAATGACTAAAACTAACAACCTGACAAATGCAATAGACAATCTGACAATCTTACAAAACAAACTGACGAAAACTAGCAAATTGATAAAATGAAACTGTGAAAATGAAAAACTAACAATTTTAAAATGCTCAAACAAGCAGACTGACAAAATGTATTGACAAACTGACAATATTACAAAATATCAAACAGGCGAAAACGATCAAATTTACAAATGAAACTGTCAAACTGTGAAAATGGAAATCTGACAAAATGACAAACTAATGAATATTAAAATGCCTAAAACAACACCTGACAAATGCATTGACAACCTGACATTCTTACAAAACAAACGACGAAAACTAGCAATTGACAAAATGAACTGTGAAATGAAAAACTGACAATTTTAAATGACTAAAAACAAGCAGACTGACCAAATGTTTTATTGACAAACTGACAAATTACAATATCAACTGACCAAACTAGTCTAATACAACAAAATTAAACTGTCAAAACTGTGAAATGAAAATCTGACAAAATGACAACTAACAATATGAACATGATCTAAAACAACAACCTGACAAAGTGTAATTGACAATCTGACATTCTTACAATTAAACTGACGAAAAACTAGCAATTAACAAAATAAATTTGTCAAACTGTGGTAACATGAAAAACACTGACAATATTAAAACTTTCAATATGAAAATGACTAAAACTAACAACCTGACAATGCAATTGACAATCAGACATTCTTAAAAAAATACAAACGCCGAAAACTAGCAAATACAAATGACACTGTTGAAATGAAAAACTGTCAATTTAAATGACTAAAATAAGCAACTGACAAAATGTTATTACAAACTGACAATATTACAATGACAAACCTAGCAAAATTAACAAATAACTGTCAAACTGTGAAAATGAAACTGACAAATTACTAACTTACAATACAACTAACAACCTGAACAAAATGCAATTGATAATCTGACATTCTACAAATCAAACTGACGAAAACTAGTCAATTGACAAACGAAACTGGTGAAAAATTAAAACAAAAAAAAAAAAAAAAAAAAAGCAACTTACAATTTGAAAATGACTAAAACAGGCACTGACAAAAGTATTGACAACTGACATATTCAAACTGACGAACTAGCCAAATTAACCAAATGAACTGTCAAACTGTGAAAAATTAAATCTGACAAAATTACAAAAACTTACGATGAAAATGACTAAAACTACACCTACAAAATGCATTGACAATCTGACATTCTACAAAATTAAACTGACGAAAACTAGCAAATTGGACAAAATTAAACTGTGAAAATGAAAAACGACAATTGATAATGACTAAAACAAACTGACATCTGACAATATTACGATATCAAACTGACGAAACCTAGCAAATTAACAAAATAAAACTGTCAACTGTGAAAATGAAAATCTGACAAATGACAAATTGACAAATGTGAAAATGACTAAAACTAACACCTACAATTGCAATTGGACAATCTACATTTCTTAAAATCAAACTGGGGGGGGGGGGGGGGAACGAAAAATAGTCAAAATGACAAAATGAAACTGTGAATATGAAAAACTGACAGTTTGACAATTACTCAAAACAGCAAACTGACAAAATGTTATTTGCAACTGACAATATTACAATATCAATCTGACAAAAAAAACGTAGAAATTACAAAATGAAAACTGTCGAACTGTGGAAATGATAAACTGACAAATTCAAATTACATATGAAAATGGACTAAAACCAACAACCTGACAAAATGTTATATTTCAAACTGACATATTACAAATCAAACGGACGAAAACAAGCAAATTAACAAAAATGAATCTGTCAACTGTGAAATGAAAATCTGACAAATGACAACTTTACAATATGAAAAAAATGACTGAAACTAACAACCTGACAACATGCAATGACAATCTTACATACTTACAAAATCAACTGACGAAAACTAGCAAATTGACAAAATGAAACTGTGAAATGAAAACCTTACAATTTTAAAAAAAAAAAAAAAAAAACGCAAACTGAATAATGTTATTGACAAACTGACAATTATTTACAATATTAAACTGACGGAACCTAGGCAAATTACAAATGAAACTGTCCAACAGTGAAATTAAAAACTGACAAAATTTACAAGCTTACAATATGAAATGACCTAAAACTAATACCCTGCCAAAATGCACTTGACAATCTGACATTCTTACAAAAGAACTGTCGAAACTAGCAAATTGGGGGGACAAATGAAACTGTGAAATGAAAAACTTACAATTGAAAAAAACTTAAACAGCCACTGACAACATGTTATTGACATACTGACAATATTACAAATATCACACTGACGAACAGCAATTAACAATGATCTGTTAAACTGTGAAAAGAATCTGACAAAATGACAACCCTACAATAGAAAATGACTGAAACTAACAACCTGACAAAATGCACTTGAACAATTCTGACATACTTCAAAATCAAACTGACGAAAACTGTCAAATTGACAAAATGAAACTGTCAAAAGAAAAACTGACATTTGAAATGAACTAAACAGCAAACTGACAAAATGTTATTGAAAAACTGACAATATTGACAATGACAAACTGACGAAACCTAGCAAACTACCAAAATGAAACTGTCAAACTGTGAAAATGAAAACTGACAAAATTACTCAACTTACAATATGAAAAGACTACCACTACAACCTTACAAAATGGCAATTGATAATCTACATTCTTACAAAATCAAACTGACGAAACCTAGCAATTGACAAAATGAAACTGTGAAAATGAAAAACTTTACAACATTTGAAAATGACTATAAACAAGCAACTGACAAAAGTTATTGACAAAACTGACAATATTCAAACTGCGAAACTAGCAAATTAACAAAGACAACCACTTTCCAAACTGTGAAAATTTAAAATCTGACAAAATTACAACTACAATATGAAAATGACTAAAAACTAAGCAACCTGAAAAAATGCAATTGACAATCTGACATTCTTACAAAATCAAACTGACAAACAGCAAATTGACAAAATGAACTGTGAAATGAAAAACTGACATTGATAATGACTAAAACAACTGCAAACTGACAAATTACGATATCAAACTGAGAAAACTAGCAAATAACAAATGAAACGTAAAACTGTGAAATGAAAATCTGACAAAATTGACAAACTTACAATTTAAAATGACTAAACTAGACAACGCTATAATGCAATTGACAAGCTGACATGTCTTTACAAATCAAACTGACGAAAACTAGCAAATTGACAAATGAAACTGTGAAATGAAACTGACAATTTGAAAATGACTAAAACAAGCCACTGACAAATGTTATTGACCAACTGACACTATTCATATCAACTACGAACCTAGTAAATTAACAAAATGAAAACTGTCGAATCTGTGGAAAATGATGAACTGACAAAATAACAAACTTACAATATAAAAATGACTAAAACTAACAACTGACAAAATGCAATTGACAATCTGACATTCTTTCAATAATCCAACTGACGAAAACTAGCAAATGACAAATGAACTGTGAAAATGAAAACGACAATTAACTGACTAAAATAAACTGACAACTGACAATATTACAAATATCAAACGAACGAAAACAAGCAAAATTAACGAAAATGAAACTGTAAAACTATGAAAATGAAAATCTGACAAAATGATCCTTTACAATATGAAAATGACTGTAACTAAACACCTGACAAAATGCAAATTGACAACTACATCTTAAAAATCAAAACAGACTACAACTAGCAATTGACAAATGAAACTATGAAACTTAAACTGACAAATTAAAAATGACTTCAACAAGCAAACTGACAAAATGTTATGAACAAAACTGAACAATATTTACAATATCATCTTACAAAACCTAGCAATAACAAAATGAACCTGTCAAACTGTGAAAATGAAAAACTGACAATATTACAAACTTACATATGAAATGACTAAAACTAACACCTGACAAATGCAAGGCCAACAGACCATTCTTTAAAAAATACAAACTGCCGAAAACTAGCAAATTGACAAAATAAACTGTTGAAAATGAAAAACTGGCAATTTAAAATGACTAAAAAAAAAAAAACAAGCAAACGACAAAATGGTTATTGACAAACTGACATATTACAATGACAAACCTAGCAAATTAACAAAATGAAACTGTCAAAACTGTGAAAATGAAAACTGACAAAATTACTAACTTACAATACAACTACACCTTGACAAAATGCAATTGATAATCTGACTTCTTACAAAATCAACGACGAAAACTAGCGAACTTGACAACATGAAACTGTGAAATGAAAACTTACAATTTGAAAATGACTAAAACAATCAAACTGACAAAGTTATTGACAACCTGACAATATTCAAACTGACGAAACTAGCCAAATTACAAAATGAAACTGTCAAACTGTGAAAATAAAATCTGACAAAATTACAACTTACATATAAAAATGACTAAAACTTAAGAAAAAACAACCTACAAAATGCATTGACAATCTGACATTCTAACAAAATCAAACTGACGAAAACTAGCAATTGACAATGAAAACTGTGAATATAAAAACTGACAGTTTGAAATGACTAACCACAAGCAAACTGGACAAAATGTTATTGACAAAACGTGACAATATTACAATATCAATCTGACAAAAAACGTAGAAAATTAACAAAAACTGAACTGTCGAAACTGTGGACGTTTGATAAATGACAAAATTACAATTAACAATATGAAAATGGACTAAACAACACCTTACAAAATGTTATATCAAACTGACAATATACAATATCAAACTGACGACAACAACATATTAACCAAATGAATCTGTCAAACTGTGAAAATGAAATCTGACAAAATGCAACTTTACAATATGAAAATGACTGAAACTACACCTGACAAAATGCATTGACAATCTGACATACTTACAAAATCAAACTGACGAAAACTAGCAAATTGACAAATGAAACTGTGAAAATGAAAAACTACAATTTAAAAAACAAAAAAACAGCAAACTGACAAAATGTTATTGGACAAACTGACATATTACAATATTAAACTAACGAAAACTAGCAAATTACAAAATGACACTGGGGTCAAAAATGAAATGAAACTGACAAAATTACAGCTTACAATATAAAATGCTGAAACTACAACCTGACAAACTGCAATTTGACAATCTGACATACTTACAAAATCAAACTGACGAAAACTAGCAAATTGACAAAATGAAACTTGAAAATGAAAAAACTGACAATTTACAATGACTAAAACAAGCAAACTGACAAAATTTTATTGAAAACTGACATATTCCAATATCAAAACTGACGAAAACCTAGTAAAAAAACAAAATAACTGTCAAACTGTGAAAATGATCAACTGACAAAAATAACAAACTTGACAATATAAAATGACTAAAACTAACAACCGACAAAATGCAATTTGTGACAATCGACATTCTACACTCTCAATCAAACGACGAAACTAGCAAATTGACAAATGAAAACTGTGAAAAAAAAAACTGACAATTTAAAAATGACTTAAACAAGGCAAACTGACAAATGTTTATTGACAACTAAGAACATATTTCAATATCCAACTGACGAACCTAGTAGAAAAAATATTTAACAAAATGAAACTGTCCAAACGTGACAATGATAAACTGAACAAATATTAACAAACTTACAATCATGAAAATGACTAAAACTAACAACTGACAAATGCAATTGACAGCCATCTGACATCTTACAAAACCAACTGACGAAAACTAGCAATTGACAAAATGGAAACTGTGAAAATGAAAACTGACAATTTGATAATGACTAAAACCAAATGACAAACTGACAATATTACATATCAAACTGACCGACAACTAGCATTTAAAAATGAACTGTCAACTGTGAAATGAAAATCTGAAAAAATGACAAACTTACAATCTGGGAAAAAGACTAAAACTAACGACCTGAAAAATTTACAATCGACATTTTACAAAATCAAATGACGAAAAATAGAAATTTACAAAATCAAAAGTGAAAATGAAAATTTCAATTGAAAAAACTTAAACGCAAACTGACAAATGTTATTGACAAAGACAATATTACAATATTAAAAATGACGAAAAACCCAGCAAATTAACAAAATGAAACGGGCAAAAAAGTAAATGAAAAACACAAATTTTCAAAAATTTACAACAGAAAAAAGACTAAAAACCCGACAAATGCAATTGACAATTTGACATTTTTTACAAAACAAAATTCGAAAACTAGCAAATTTACAAAAAAGAAAAGTAAAAAGAAAAAAATTTCAATATAAAAAAACTTTTACAAGCAAAATGACAAAATGTTTTTGAAAACTGACAAAAAACAATATCAAAATGAGAAAAAAAAGCAAATTTAAAAAAAGAAATGTCAAACGTGAAAATGAAAAACTGACAAAAAGACAACTTTACAAAATGAAAAGACTGAAACTAACAACCTGACAAAATGCAATTTAAATCTGACATTTTAACAAATCAAAAAGACGAAAAAATAGCAATTGACAAAAGAAAATTTAAAATGAAAAAATTTACAATTTGAAAATGCTAAAACAAGCAAACTAAAAAAAGTTATTGACTGTAATGACAAAATTACAAATATTAAATGACGAAAAAACCAGCAAATTACAAAATGAAACTGTCAAAAAAGTGAAAATGAAAAAATGACAAAATACCAATTACAATATGAAAATGACTAAAACCCCGACAAAAAGCAAATTTATAATTTCATTTTTAAACAAAATGAGGAAAAACTACAAATTGACAAAATGAAACTGTGAAAATGAAAAAAATACAATTTGAAAAAAGACTAAAACAAGCAAACTGACAAAAGTTATTTACAAACTGAAATATTCAAATGACAAAAAATAGCAAAAAACAAAAGAAATGTCAAACTGTTTTAAAGAAAAACTGACAAAAAATTTCAAAATTACAATATGAAAAACACTAAAACTAACAACCCGCAAAAAAGCAAATTGACAAACTGACATTCTTACAAAAAAATAATGAGAAAAATAGCAAATTACAAAAAAGAAATGTGAAAATGAAAAAATGACAATTTGAAAAGACTAAAAAAAAGAAAAAGAAAAATGTTTTGAAAACTGACAAATTTCAATATCAAACGACGAAAACTGCAAATTAAAAAAATGAAACTGTAAAACTTTAAAAAGAAAATCGACAAAATGACAAACTTTCAATATGAAAAAGCTAAAAAATAAAAACCTGACAAAAGCAATTTTACAATCTGACATTTTTACAAAAACAAACGTCGAAAACTAGAAAATTGACAAAATGAAACTGTGAAAATGAAAAACTGACAATTTAAAAATGACTAAAACAAGCAAACTGACAAAATGTTATTGACAAACTGACAATATTACAATATCAAACTTACAAAAACCTAGCAAATTAACAAAATGAAACTGTCAAACTGTAAAAAATGAAAAACTGACAAAATTACAAACTTACAATAACAACAGACGAAAACTAGCAAATTGACAAAATGAAACTGTGAAAATGAAAAACTTACAATTTGAAAATGACTTAAACAAGCAAACTGACAAGATGTTAAAGACAAACTGACAATATTACAATATCAAACTGACAAAAACGTAGAAAATTACAAAATGAAACTGTCAAACTGTGGAAATGATAAACTGACAAAATTCCAAATTACAATATGAAAATGACTAAAACCAACAACCTGACAAAATGCAATTGAAAATCTGACATACTTACAAAATCAAACTGACGAAAACTAGCAAATTGACAAAATGAAACTGTGAAAATGAAAAACTTACAATTTTAAAAAAAACAAAAAAAAACAAGCAAACTGACAAAATGTTATTGACAAACTGACAATATAACAATATTAAACTGAAGAAAACCTAGCAAATTAACAAAATGAATCTGTGAAAACGAAAAACTTACAATTCGAAAAAAACTTAAACAAGCAAACTGACAAAATGTTATTGACAAACTGACAATATTACAATATCAAACTGACGAAAACTAGCAAATTCAACCCATGAGGAGAAAGGATCTTGAAACTAGTGCGGAGATAGTCTGGGCTGAAATCAAAATAGGAGAGAAGAAGATTGTTTGTGGATCTGCATACCGGTCTCCATCTTCTACTGATCAAACTAATGCAGATTTAGTGATGTCATTAAATAAGGCACAACCGTCGCTTAAAAACAGCCATGCAATTATTTTGCTTGGAGATTTTAATTTAGACATTTCGTGGACTGTTGACGGCCCAGCGATTCCAAACAATCCGTTAGCCAGCATGTTTCTTAATGCATTTGAAGATCTATTTTTGAATCAATTTGTGACTGAAGCTACTAGAGTGACTGAAAAGTGCAGATCTATCTTAGCTCTTGTTCTTTGCAATAATGCTAACATAATGTCATCTGTCACTGTGATTCCTGGAGTAAGTGATCACCTTGCGATTATGTCGATTTTGAACATGCGAAGGCCAAAAATCAAGCACTTTAATAAAACTGTGTTTAATTATGCACACGCAGACTGGGATAACCTGTGTCAAAATCTTATTCGGATCTACCTACAGATGTCAGCAATAAAAGCGTAGACCAATTTTGGATAGAGTGGAGTGAAGTTTTCTGGTTGAATGTTCACAAAGCCATACCTAGTATAAAAGTGAAGGGAAAACAACGTTCACCATGGATCACCAGCGACATTGTTAAATCAATCAGAAAAACGTGACTCAATCTATAGGAAATGGAAGAAAACACAGTCAGATGTAACACATACTAAATACATAGAAGCTAGCAAACTTATTAAACGAACTATACGTCAAGCTCACAGAGATTATATTTGGAAACTAGGAGAAGAAAGTAACAGTAAGGCACTTTGGAAGTACATTCATAGTAAGAATGGAAGTGCGTCCCCATCTCACTTTGTGTCAAATGGAATTACTTTTAAAAAATCTTCTGATATTGCTAATGCTTTAATGAAAAATTTAAAGACAACTTCTGCCCATTGGATTGTGACACAAAAGATTTGCTACGTCAAAATCCCTTAGGTGTTGGCCCTTGGATCCTTTGCTGAATCTACAGGTTTCCGAAGAAGATGTGTGTCGATGTTTACGAAACCTTCGGCCTGGTGCAGCATCCGGACTGATGGTATTCATGTAAGATATTACAACAATGTTCAGCATTTATATCGCCATCGATCACAAGCCTTTTCAACCTATCATTATCGACTGGCACTGTTCCTAAGTCATGGAAGACGGCAAATGTAGTACCTGTTTACAAATCTGGTGACAAAGAGGTCATTTCTAACTACAGACCAATAGCATTGACATCAGTGTTATGTAAGGTACTTGAGAGACTAGTAAGTAGATCCATTCTTACACACTTCGATGACAATGGACTTATAAATACAAACCAACATGGGTTTTTGCCAAAAAGATCCTGTGTCACCATGCTAACACAGTTTGGATCAAGGATTGGCAACACAGTTTGGATCAAAAGTCAATTAAGCAGGTGGACGTTATCTCTCTTGATTTGAGTAAAGCATTTGACCGTGTTCCACATGAACGTCTTCTGACAAAACTTGAGAATTATGGCATACAAGGTTCTCTTCTAATTTGGTGTAGGAGTTTTCTTACTGGGAGAAATCAATGCACTGTATTTGATGGATCAAGATCAGGAACATTGATGTAATCTCAGGTGTACCACAAGGTTCTGTACTTGGTCCCTTGTTCTTCATCATCTATATGATGGACCTTCCTTCATGTGTACAATCTAAGCTAGCTATGTATGCAGATGACTGTACCATATACCGCTCTATTACAAGATTCGATGATGTTGATGCTCTACAAGCTGATTTGGATGCAATAAACTTTTGGTGCTCTGTAAATGGTAGTGTTTAAACGACTCAAAATCTGTGCTTCTTAGACTCTCTCGATCATCAGACCCAATTAATGGAACATACGTTTGAATAACGGTCAACTTAAATCAAGTAAATCTATAAAATTATTGGGTTTGAACATTTCTCATGACTTGTGTTGGAAAAGGCACACTAATATTGTTAAGTCACAATGCTCTAAACTGGCAAGTTTTGTATTCCGTAACTTGAAAGATAGCCAACCTAAAGTTCTAAGATCTGTGTTCATCACGCTAATAAGGCCTAAAATAGTGTATGGTGCGCCAGCATGGCATCCAACCACCAAAGAAACATGCACAACTTAGAATCACTACAGAATCGAGCAACTAAAGCAATCTTGGGGTACAAAACTGACCTCCGTAGCGCTTCTAGAAGAAAAAATCTTAATATACCTAGTTTGGAGGCTGTATTCAAGAGATGTGACATTATTTTCCTCAAGAGGTGTATGAGTGGAACCATTGATCTTGACCCTCTTGTGCGCCTTACCCCAGTAAATCGGACTAAGATTTTAGGACGCGGAAGTAATAAGGGGTTGACCTTAAGGACGCCAATTGCTCGAACAAGTGCATTCCAGAAATCCATTTACTACAGGGAGGCAGCGCTCTGGAATGCACTACCTTCTGAAGTAAAGGAACTTCCTCTCGGTAGGTTCGAGGGAGCAGTCAAGAGAATGTTTTTTTAAGAGTTTGATATGTATGTCTGTTTCATCTTGTTTGATATGTATTTTATTATTGTTGTATATAATTCTTAGGATGGGTGTATAATGTCTCAAATGGATCTTCGGTCTGCTATTAGCATCCATCCGTATGTTTATTATATAATATGTAATGAATGTACGGAATAAACACATAATAATAATAATAATAATAATAATAATAAATTGACAAAATGAAACTGTGAAAATGAAAAACTGACAATTTACTGACTAAAATAAACTGACAAACTGACAATATTACAATATCAAACTGACGAAAACAAGCAAATTAACAAAATGAAACTGTAAAACTGTGTAAATGAAAATCTGACAAAATGATAACTTTACAATATGAAATGACTGTAACTAACAACCTGACAAAATGCAATTGACAATCTGACAATATTACAATATCAAACTTACAAAAACCTAGCAAATTAACAAAATGAAACTGTCAAACTGTGAAAATGAAAAACTGACAAAATTACAAACTTACAATATGAAAATGACTAAAACTAACAACCTGACAAAATGCAATTGACAAACAGACATCTTAAAAAATACAAACTGCCGAAAACTAGCAAATTGACAAATTGAAACTGTGAAAATGAAAAACTGACAATTTAAAAAAGACTAAAACAAGCAAACTGACAAAATGCAATTGACAATCTGACAATATTACAATGACAAACCCAGCAAATTAACAAAATGAAACTGTCAAACTGTGAAAATGAAAAACTGACAAAATTACTAACTTACAATACAACTAACAACCTTAACAATGCAATGCAATTATAATCTGACATTCTTACAAAATCAAACTGACGAAAACTAGCAAATTGACAAAATGAAACTGTCAAACTGTGAAAATGAAAATCTGACAAAATGACAAATTAACAATATGAAAATGACTAAAACTAACAACCTGACAAAATGCAATTGACAATCTGACATTCTTACAAAATCAAACTGACGAAAAACTAGCAAATTACAAAATGAAACAGTCAAACAGTTTAAAATGAAAAACTGACAAAAATACAAACTTACAATATGAAAATGACTAAAACTAACAACCTGACAAAATGCAATTGACAATCTGACATTCTTACAAAATCAAACTGACGAAAACCTAGCAAATTAACAAAATGAAACTGTCAAACTGTGAAAATGAAAAACTGACAAAATGACAAACTTAACAATATGAAAATGACTAAAACTAACAACCTGACAAAATGCAATTGACAAACAGACATTCTTAAAAAATACAAACTGCCGAAAACTAGCAAATTGACAAATGAAAACTGTGAAAATGAAAAACTGAATTTGAAAAAGACTAAAACAAGCAAACTGACAAAATGTTTTTGACAAACTGACAATATTACAATATCAAACTGACGAAAACGTAGAAAATTAACAAATGAAAACTGTCAAACTGTGGAAATGATAAACTGACAAAATTCCAAATTAACAATATGAAAATGACTAAAACCAACAACCTGACAAAATGCAATTGACAATCTGACATACTTACAAAATCAAACTGACGAAAACTAACAAATTGACAAAATGAAACTGTGAAAATGAAAAACTTACAATTTAAAAAAAAAAAAAAAAACAAGCAAACTGACAAAATGTTATTGACAAACTGACATTATTACAATATTAAACTGACGAAAACCTAGCAAATTAACAAAATGAATCTGTCAAACTGTGAAAATGAAAAACTGACAAAATTACAAGCTATCAATATGAAAATGACTAAAACTAATAACATGACAAAATGCACTTGACAATCTGACATTCTACACAATCAAACTGTCGAAAAACTAGCAAATTGACAAAATGAAAATGAAAAACTGATCAATTTGAAAATGACTTAAACAAGCAAAGTGACAAAATGTTATTGACAAACTGACAATATTACAATACCAAACTGACGAAAACATGCAAATTAACAAATGAAACTGTAAAACTGTGTAAATGAAAATCTGACAATTTAAAAATGACTTAAACAAGCAAACTGACAAAATGTTATTGACAAACTGACAATATTACAATATCAAACTTACAAAAAACCTAGCAAATTAACAAAATGAAACTGTCAAACTGTGAAAATGAAAAACTGACAAAATTACAAACTTACAATATGAAAATGACTAAAACTAACAACCTGACAAAATGCAATTGACAAACAGACATTCTTAAAAAATACAAACTGCCGAAAACTAGCAAATTGACAAATTGAAACTGTGAAAATGAAAAACTGACAATTTAAAAATGACTAAAACAAGCAGACTGACAAAACGTAAATTGACAAACTGACAATATTACAATATCAAACTGAAAAAATCTAGCAAATTAACAAAATGAAACTGTAAAACTGTGAAAATGAAAATCTGACAAAATGACAAATTTACAATATGAAAATGACTAAAACTAACAAACTAACTGTTACGTATGGTAGTTAGTCTACCTTGTAACATAATAAAATATAAATACACTTCTTTATATTTAATTACTAATCATTTTAATAAGATGAAAACAACACTTTATACAATTCAAACAGCTCACTTCATTTCACAACAATATAAGACAAAAAGCCATCACCAAGACTGTTGGTGTCATTTGGAACCACTGCCTCTTAGAACACCACAATCACTGCACACTCAGTACACAACATTTCTCCCCACTAAGATTAGTTTAACAATAATATGTTTAATATGCAGAGCGGCGTGTCTCTCGTTGAGGCCGGGTTGCAGTAGACTTAAGTGCTGTAGGTGATGTCGGTAATGGCAGTTGCCGGAATGTGGGAATATCTTCAGTTGGGGTTTCACTGTTATCAACAGTGTCTGCAATTGTTGGTGGCAATGCCACAGTTGGGTACTGGGTGTCGGTGAAGTTTTCAGAGCCGTTTGCGGAAACGTCCACTGAAGTAGATTTTTTGAACTCGGGCTCGTAGTTGATCCACACGACGTCGGATACACCATCTTCTGTGCCGACTGCATATGATACCGGTCCAGTGCGCTCTGTTATCACGGCTGAATCCATTTTGGTCCTTGGGAGTAATTTCTCATGTAGACAAGATCTCCAGTTCCGAAACTTCTTGCTCCCAATTCCGCTAGTAAATTGTTTTCTGTTTCTACCTGCTGGGTACGGGACTTATCAAGTGAATCAGGATGTAGACGGTCTAACTGTGAACGAGGTCTCCTGTGCATTAGAGTTTCTGCAGGGCTAACACCTGTTGTTGAAAGTGGAGTCAGATGTTGGTTTAACAAATATCGTGCCAGTCTGATTTCCCAGCTGCCCACTACAATAGTCTTAAAGGGCTCCCTTGGCGGACTGCACCATACTTTCGGCCTGACCTTTTGATGCGGGATGATACGGAGCGACTCGTATGCTTTTAATTCTGTTGTCTGAGCAGAACTGCTGGAATTCATTTGCTGTGAACGATGCCTTGTTGTCAGAAACGATTATGTCGGGTAAACCATGAGTCGCAAATAGGCTCGCAAGCTTGTTAAAAACCCGTTGTTGCAGCCATGGAATTAACAGGAATGACCTCCAACCACTTTGTATTGGAATCTACCACAATAAGGAATGTCTTTCCCTGGAAAGGGCCCGCAAAATCAATATGGAGGCGAGACCAGGGTTTTTCCGAACCCCCCCACGAACGTGGGGAGCCAATTCTGTCTTGTTGGTAGGTGCAGGTGCTTTCTTCATAGCCTCCACTTTTTTTTGTAAAGGGTATTCTCCTGTAGCTCCTTTATAGTCACCACAAATTCGTATATCACCATTCTGTTTAATAACCGGAACAATAGGGGTTGCCCAGCGTGAATGACGTAGGGCTACTGTCGTAGAATGTCCTGACATACCAGTTTATCTAAAGCTTCATCCAACCTTGGTCGTAATGCAAATGGTACTGGGCGAGCTTTGTAGAACTTAGGTAAAACCGTTGGATCTACATCAATGTGGACCTCAGGTCCATTGTACTGACCAATGTCCTCGGAAAATACTTCCTCGTACTGTTTAAGTATTTCGGTTAAACTTTCAACTCGTGTCTGGTGAACTCATTAAGAGCGATTTGAATTCCCAGGTGTGGGAACCAGTCACGACCAAAAGTGGACTGCCATTGCCATCAACAACAGTGAGTGGTAGGTCACACTTATGACCGTTGAAACTAGCTTGTACAGTACACATACCTTTAACATGTAGCTGTTGTTTGGACCACGTGCGCAGTGTCTTCGAAAAGGGTCGGATTTCAACAGTATCTTGGAATAATTCAACAAATGCGCTAAAACCAATGATAGAGCATGCAGACCCTGAGTCTATCTCCATTTGGACTGGCTTGTCATTAAGTAACACTGATACTGTTGTAGTGTCTCTGCCCTCAGGAACACTTGTGTTTAAAATGTAAACATTTCTAGCCTCACTTATCTGATCTACTTCTTCGCATGTGTTTTCCACAATGGAGTGTGTATGCTCACCGTGAACAGTCCTGTTTCCTTCCTTCCTGCCTCTAAAACTAGGCTTTAGCTGGACTGGCTGGACATTTTGGTTAGAAGACTTGGCCTTACTGTAGCAAACACGTTCAATGTGTCCAGTTCTCTTACAAAAAACCCACAGACAGCCTGGATAAAATGGCAAGTTTCTGGAGGGTGGTGTCCCCACAGCGGAAAAATGCTTCCGTTCAGAACTTGTAGACTTCTGGCGTTGTTTAACTTGATTAACCGTAGTATTAAAAAATAGTAGAATGATTACCTGCCTGGCTGGTACGTAATTCTTGCGCTTGGAGCGTAGCAGCCTCTGCTGCCAGTGCATACTTCTGTGCGGACTCAAAAGATAAAGATGTGGTTGACAGGAACTTGCGTTGCAGCTGTTCGTCCTGAACACCACAGACAAGACGGTCTCGCAGCATGGAATCCAAAGTGGTTCCAAAATTACAATGCTCTGCCAAGTGCCGCAGTTCAGCTATGTATGCTGATATACACTCCTGTGCTCGCTGATTCCTCTTATGGAATTTAAATCGCTGGACAATTTCAGATGGCGTAGGGTTGAAATGTAGTTTCACAGTGGTTAGAATGTCCTTGTAAGAAACTGTGTTTGGTAAGGCTGGAGACACGAGTGAGCGTATTGTCGCATAAGTAGCAGGGCCACAAACGGTAAACAGCACAGCTCGTTTCCTCTTATCACTGGTTATGTTATTTGCTTCGAAATAGAAATCAAGGCGTTCTTCATAGAGTGTCCATGATGCCATTGGTCTACCTTCCTCTGCGTCAAATTGTTCCATCACTCCAAATGTTGCCATCTCTAAGTTTGTCTATACCTTGGGCCTAAGCCTGACAAAGGTGGACCTGTGCTCGTGATGCGTGAATTAAATCATCCCATCCTCGTCGCCAAATGTTACGTATGGTAGTTAGTCTACCTTGTAACATAATCAAATATAAATACACTTCTTTATATTTAATTACTAATCATTTTAATAAGATAAAAACAACACTTTATACAATTCAAACAGCTCACTTCATTTCACAACAATATAAGACAAAAAGCCATCACCAAGACTGTTGGTGTCATTTGGAACCACTGCCTCTTAGAACACCACAATCACTGCACACTCAGTACACAAACACTGACAAAATGCAATTGACAATCTGACATTCTTACAAAATCAAACTGACGAAAACTAGCAAATTGACAAAATGAAACTGTGAAAATGAAAAACTTACAATTTGAAAATGACTAAAACAAGCAAACTGACAAAATGTTATTGACAAACTGACAATATTACAATATCAAACTGACGAAAACAAGCAAATTAACAAAATGAAACTGTGAAAATGAAAAACTGACAATTTAAAAATGACTTAAACAAGCAAACTGACAAAATGTTATAGACAAACTGACAATATTACGATATCAATCTGACAAAAAACGTAGAAAATTAACAAAATGAAACTGTCAAACTGTGAAAATGAAAATCTGACAAAATGACAACTTTACAATATGAAAATGATTGAAACTAACAACCTGACAAAATGCAATTGACAATCTGACATACTTACAAAATCAAACTGACGAAAACTAGCAAATTGACAAAATGAAACTGTGAAAATGAAAAAATGACAATTTGAAAAAAAACAAAAAAAAACAAGCAAACTAACAAAATGTTATTGACAAAACTGACATTATTACAATATTAAACTGACGAAAACCTAGCAAATTAACAAAATGAATCTGTCAAAACAGCGAAAATGAAAAAACTGACAATTTAAAAATGACTAAAATAAGCAAAACTGACAAAATGTTATGACAAACTGACAATATTACAATGACAAAACATAGCAAATTAAACAAAATGAAACTGTCAAAACTGTGAAAATGAAAAACTGACAATTTGAAAATGACTTAAACAAGCAAACTGACCAAATGTTATTGACAAACTGACAATATTACAAACTGCCGAAAAACTAGCAAATTGACAAAATGAAACTGTTGAAAATGAAAAACTGACAATTTAAAAATGACTAAAACAAGCAAACTGACAAAATGTTATTGACAAACTGACAATATTACACGATGAAAACCTAGCAAATTAACAAAATGAAATTGTCAAACTGTGAATATGAAAAACTGACAAAATTACAAACTTACAATACAACTACCAACCTGACAAAATGCAAATGACAATCTGACATTCTTACAAAATCAAAATGACGAAAACTAGCAAATTGACAAAATGAAACTGTGAAAATGAAAAACTTACAATTTGAAAATGACTAAAACAAGCAAACTGACAAAATGTTATTGACAAACTGACAATATTACAATATCAAACTTACAAAAACCTAGCAAATTAACAAAATGAAACTGTCAAACTGTGAAAATGAAAAACTGACAAAATTACAAACTTACAATATGAAAATGACTAAAACTAACAACCTGACAAAATGCAATTGACAATCTGACATTCTTAAAAATCAAACTGCCGAAAACTAGCAAATTGACAAAATGAAACTGTGAAAATGAAAAACTGACAATTTGAAAATGTCTAAAACAAGCAAACTGACAAAATGTTATTGATAAACTGACAATATTACAATATCAAACTGACGAAAACCTAGTAAATTAACAAAATGAAACTGTCAAACTGTGAAAATGATAAACTGACAAAATAACAAACTTACAATATGAAAATGACTTAAACTAACAACCTGACAAAATGCAACTGATAATCTGACATTCTTACAAAATCAAACTGACGAAAACTAGCAAATTGACAAAATGAAACTGTGAAAATGAAAAACTGACAATTTAAAAATGACTAAAACAAGCAAACTGACAAAATGTTATTGACAAACTGACAATATTACAATATCAAACTGACGAAAACAAGCAAATTAACAAAATGAATCTGTCAAACTGTGAAAATGAAAATCTAACAAAATGACAACTTTACAATATGAAAATGACTGAAACTAACAACCTGACAAAATGCAATTGACAATCTGACATTATTACAATATTAAACTGAAAAAAACCTAGCAAATAAACAAAATGAAACTCTCAAACTGTGAAAATGAAAAACTGACAAAATTACAAACTTACAATATGAAAATGACTAAAACTAACAACCTGACAAAATGCAATTGACAAACAGACATTCTAAAAAATACAAACTGCCGAAAACTAGCAAATTGACAAATTGAAACTGTGAAAATGAAAAACTGACAATTTAAAAATGACTAAAACAAAGAAAAACTAACAAAATGTTATTGACAAACTGACAATATTACAATATCTAACTGACGAAAACCTAGCAAATTAACAAAATCAAACTGTCAAACTGTGAAAATGATAAACTGACAATTACAAACTTACAATATGAAAATGACTCAAACTAACAACCTGACCAAATGCAATTGACAAACAGACATTCTTAAAAAATACAAACTGCCGAAAACTAGCAAATGACAAAGTGAAACTGTGAAAATGAAAAACTGACAATTTAAAAATGACTAAAACAAGCAAACTGACAAAATGTTATTGACAAACTGACAATATTACAATGACAAACCTAGCAAATTAACAAAATGAAACTGTAAAACTGTCAAACTGTGAAAATGAAAACTGACAAAATACAAATTACAATATGAAAATGACTGAAACTAACAACCTGACAAAATGCAATTGACAATCTGACATTCTTACAAAATCAAACTGTCAGAAAACAAGCAAATTAACAAAATGAAACTGTGAAAATGAAAAACTGATAATTTGAAAATGACTTAAACAAGCAAACTGACAAAATGTTATAATCAAACTGACATATTACAATATCAAACTGACAAAAACGTAGAAAATTAACAAATGAAAACTGTGAAAATGTGAAATTGACAAAATGATAACTTAACAATATGAAAATGACTGAAACTAACAACCTGACTAAATGCAATTGACAATCTGACATTCTTACAAAATCAAACTGTCGAAAACTAGCAAATTGACAAAATGAAACTGTCAAACTGTGAAAATGAAAATCTGACAAAATGACAAATTAACAATATGAAAATGACTAAAACTAACAACCTGACAAAATGCAATTGACAATCTGACATTCTTAACAAAATCAAACTGACGAAAACTAGCAAATTGACAAATTGAAACTGAGAAAATGAAAAACTGACAATTTAAAAATGACTTAAACTAACAACCTGACAAAATGCAACTGATAATCTGACATTCTTACAAAATCAAACTGACGAAAACTACTTACAAAATCAAACAGACGAAAACTAGCAAATTGACAAAATGAAACTGTGAAAATGAAAAAGTGACAATTTGAAAATGACTTAAACAAGCAAACTGACAAAATGTTATAGTCAAACTGACAATATTACAATATCAAACTTACAAAAAACGTAGAAAATGAACAAAATGAAACTGTCAAACTGTGAAAATGATAAAATGATAAACTGACAAAATTACAAATTAACAATATGAAAATGACTAAAACCAACAACCTGACAAAATGCAATTGACAATCTGACATACTTACAAAATCAAACTGACGAAAACTAGCAAATTGACAAAATGAAACTGTGAAAATGAAAAAAATTACAATTTTAAAAAAAACAAAAAAAAACAAGCAAACTGACAAAATGTTGACAAACTGACAATATTACAATATTAAACTGACGAAAACCTAGAAAATTAACAAAATGAAACTGTCAAACAGTGAAAATGAAAAACTGACAAAATTACAAACTTACAATATGAAAATGACTAAAACTAATAACCTGACAAAATGCAATTGACAATCTGACATTCTTACAATATCAAACTTACAAAAACCTAGCAAATTAACAAAATGAAACTGTCAAACTGTGAAAATGAAAAACTGACAAAATTACAAACTTACAATATGAAAATGACTAAAACTAACAACCTGACAAAATGCAATTGACAAACAGACATTCTTAAAAAATACAAACTAATCAAACTGACGAAAAAAAACTAGCAAATGACAAAATGAAACTGTGAAAATGTGAAAATGAAAATCAAACAAAATGGCAAACTTAACAATATGAAAATGACTAAAACTAACAACCTGACAAAATGCAATTGACAATATGACAATCTTACAAAATCAAACTGACGAAAACCTAGCAAATGAACAAAATGCAAACTGTCAAACAGTGAAAAAGAAAAACGGACAAAATTACAAACTTACAATATGAAAATGACCAAAACTAACAAACCTGACAAAAATGCATATGATAATCTGACATTCTTACAAAAGCAAACTGAGGAAAACTAGCAAATTGACAAAATGAAACTGTCAACTGTGAAAATGAAAATCTGACAAAATGACAAAACTTACAATATGAAAATGACTAAAACAAGCAAACTGACAAAAAGATATAGACAAACTGACAATATTACAATATCAAACTGACGAAAACTAGCAAATTGACAAAATGAAACTGTAAAACTGGGAAAAAGAAAAAATGACAAAATGATAACATTACAATAAGAAAATGACTGTAACTAACAACCTGACAAAATGCAATTGACAATCTGACATTCTTACAATATCAAACTGACGAAAACTAGCAAATTAACAAAATGAAACTGTCAAACTGTGAAAATGAAAATCTGACAAAATGACAAACTACAATATGAAAATGACTAAAACAAACAACCTGACAAAATGTTATTGACAAACTGACAATATTACAATAACAAACATAGCAAATTAACAAAATGAAACTGTCAAACTGTGAAAATGAAAAACTGACAATTTGAAAATGACTAAAACAAGCAAACTGACAAAATGTTATTGACAAACTGACAATATTACAATATCAATCTGACAAAAAACGTAGAAAATTAACAAAATGAAACTGTCAAACTGTGAAAATGATAAACTGACAAAATTACAAATTTACAATATGAAAATGACTAAAACCAACAACCTGACAAAATGCAATTGACAATCTGACATTCTGACAAAATCAAAGTGACGAAAACTAGCAAATTGACAAAATGAAACTGTGAAAATAAAAATCTGACAAAATGACAAACTTACAATATGAAAATGACTAAAACTAACAACCTGAAAAAATGCAATTGACAATCTGACAATATTACAATATCAATCTGACAAAAACTAGCAAATTAACAAAATGAAACTGTAAAACTGTGAAAATGAAAATCTGACAAAATGACAAACTTACAATATGAAAATGACTAAAACTAACAACCTGACAAAATGCAATTGACAATCTGACATTCTTACAAAATCAACTGACGAAAACCTAGTAAATTAACAAAATGAAACTGTCAAACTGTGAAAATGATAAACTGACAAAAACAAAAAAAAACAAAAACGCCATAGCAACCACCTGGAATAGTAGTTCAAATGATTTCCTTGTGAAGGTAAAATAGAGTTTTTATACATGTATACCCTTTAAATTGTAATAATTGTGATATATAAATGTTGCTAAAGCATTGCTGAAGCTGTGGTATTGTTAGTGAGTATAAACTTTCTCAAATTATTTAGATTTGTAAGTTTAAAGTTTTGTATATGATATTTTTTGGTGTAAACAGTTGACAGTTCAACTCAAGATTCAACTTCTTTGGTCGAAGATAGAACCACCCGTCATTTTATTCATGTATCAAAGTGGCACGACTGAAGTTATATTAAAGCAAAGACATTCAAGTGAAATTGATAAAGAAAATATGGTCAGCGGTGGATACATTACATGAAGAAGATGACAGTTAGTTCAGTGTTTGATTTTGAGTCTGCTATTGGTAAGGGGATTCATCTGGACTGAAAAAGTGAATCTTACTATTGTAGAGTGTGGTACTAATGCTGATGCATTGATTAAAATGCACTTATATCTCGGGTTTCCTATAGAGAGACTCATGGTTGTTGAGAAGTTTGACGTACCATGCTTTGTGGTTTGTTTTCATGAATGTTTGGCTAGAGGATTCTCATTGAGAAGCAGGAGAGCATTGAAAAGGTCCAAGTATGCGAGGCGTAAAGATACTAGAATGAAAAATGAAATATCTCTGTGTGCGTTATCTCTGCTGCTAATTGCTTTATCTGGCGACATCCATCTCAACCCTGGACCCGCAACTTTGCAAACGAATGAGCTGTCATTAGACTACATGAATGCACGTAGTATTTCAGGAGTTGACAGTTTGGTGAACTTCAATATCTACTATGCAGACAATACTGACGTGGATATCGTGTGTGTTACTGAGACATGGCTGACTGAAAACATATTTGAGAGTGAGGTCCTAGATCATTCGCAGTTTGTCGTTCATCGTAGAGACAGGCCGAGTCCTCCTAACCCAAGACATAATGTTGGTGGCGGAGTTCTTACAGCTGTGTCGACAAAATTTTCATCGCGACGTCGTGAGGACCTCGAGTCACCGACAACTGAAATTGTGTGGGTTGAGATTGCTACCTCAGCGCTCTCCAATATCCTTGTTGGCTGTGTCTACATTCCTCATCCATCGCCGGAAAAAATTGAAGATCTTCATCAGTGTCTCTCAGATATTTGCACCAAACTTCGACCCAATGACAGTGTTATCTTGTGCGGAGATTTCAATATTCCTGAGATAAGTTGGTCAAATGGCGACGGGGGAGAAGTAGTTGCTAAAGTTGGCGCATCTCCGTCACCCAACGTAGCATTATTTATTGAAATGGTGGCTGATCTTAATTTCTCTCAAAAACTAGTTACTCCATCACGAAATGATAATTTTCTTGATCTAATATTTACTGATAACCCAGACATTGATGTTCAAATCTCCAGAATTGAAGATTCACCAGTTGTATCTGATCACTTAGCATTTAGGTGTTTATTTAAACTACCAAAATTATCATTCAACTTCAAACCAAGATCAAACTCTCAACATAATTGGCGTAAAGCATGCCTTGAAGTATGAACTTGACCATAAGCAATGGGAACGAATGAATGACTGCAAGGAAGTTGATGCAAAATGTGAACTTTTGTATGAATTGCTAACTGAGGCTATTGATGAAACAGTACCCAAGATAAGAAGTAAAAAACATAAGTATCCAACATGGTTTGATAGAGATGCAATTACTGCACTGCGTGATAAGAACCGAGCGTATGTAAGATGGAAGACATCTAGTTCAGAGTCTCATAAACTAGCATATCAGTCGAAAAGAAGGTTGTTTCATCAGCTAAAACGCATCAAATACAAGGAGTATTTACTAAAAATAGACTCTGAAGTGGCAGATAATCCCAACAAGATATGGAATTTTATTCGCAGTAAGACAAGAAGCGCCCGAATTCCAATTGAAGTTGAGTATGATGGAAAAGTAGCTAATGACAGAAAAACATGCTGTGAAATGTTTGCTAGTTATTTTAAAACCACCTTTCTTCCATCAAGCACTGCAGGTCCTTTACCAAATGTAAGTGCATGTGATCAATTAGGGACTTTATCAGCTATAACCACATCCCCTCGTGAAATTGCTGACGTTATAAAAAATCTGAAGAACGGAAAGTCACCTGGTGCTGATAAAATTCCCGTTGAAGTTATTAAACACTGCCGAATACCTTTAAGCTATCCACTTGCACATCTCTTCAATTCTGCACTGACTACTGGCATTTTTCCTTCAAGGTGGAAGCAAGCTATTGTAACACCGGTTCTCAAAAAAGGAAGTCGCTTTAAGGTGTCAAATTACAGGCCGATATCCCTTCTACCGATCTTTTCTAAAGTCTTTGAAATAATTCTACACAGAAACATTTACAACCATGTGTTAATGGCAATTGCTCCGGAGCAGCATGGCTTTGTGCGCAAACGTTCTACAGTAACAAATCTTGCAATATTTTCTCAAGATATCGCTGATTGCATGAACAAAAAGGTGCAAGTTGATGCAGTCTACACTGATTTTAGTAAAGCTTTTGACACTGTAGACCATCGGCTTCTTGCGCATAAACTAGAAAGCTTTGGTATATGTGGAAAGATAATAGAACTTCTACGAGACTATCTTACTGGTAGAACACAATCGGTTGGTATTGATGCAAGTTCATCTTCATTCATTACAGTCACGTCTGGAGTACCACAGGGGTCGATTCTTGGACCTCTTCTATTTACTCTCTTTGTAAATGACCTTCCATCGCAAATTAAGAGTGCAAAATGTCTGTTGTATGCAGATGATCTGAAACTATACCTTCCTGTCACGGATCAAATGGACTACTTCAGACTTCAACTTGATCTTGATTCGCTGTCAGAATGGTGTCGGACATGGTTATTGAATCTTAATGTGTCAAAGTGCTTCACTATATCTTTTACAAACAAGAAGAAACAGCTACATTTTAACTACTGTGTAAATAGTTCAGTCCTTCAGCGTGTTACTGAAATAAGAGATCTTGGAATAGTTTTTGCGTCAAATTTGTCGTTTAATCAGCATGTTTCAAAAATAGTTCCTAAAGCGCATAAAATGTTAGGATTTATAAATCGGAACTGTGTTGACACATTCAGTGAACGAACATTACGCCGCCTTTACATAACTCTAGTGAGGCCTCAAGTTGAATATGCAACTCAAATTTGGAATCCAAACCATGTCACAAAAATTGCTGTTATAGAGAGAGTGCAACAACGATATTTCAAACACTTGTGCTTCAAGGCTAATAAGGAATACCATAGAGTAAATTATCTAGGTATGTGTTCTGACAACAATCTAAGTACCCTTGAAAGCCGGAGGAAATTTATGGACATTGTTCTGCTCTTCAAAGTTGCTAATAACCTGCTTGACACGCCTCTAATTGAGTCATTAAACTACCATGTGCCACCAAGGAACACTCGAATTCATAAACTGTTTCATCTTCCCTCCAGCCGCATTGATGTGCACAAGTATTCGTGTTTAATAAGGTTGCAGGCTACGTACAACAATCTTTTATCATTAAATGGGTCTAATTTAGATTTGCACAATAGTAACATCCATCACTTTCGAAAACAACTAAAAGAAATATTATAATCAACTTCACTAATGTCTATAGTCGCTCGTGCTTTCACATACAATTCATATTTCCACTTAACACACTGACACAATCATTCACTCAATCATACATACAACGCAACACGCATACATACATACATTCATTCATCATCTCACACACACATACATTCATGTTTATATAATTTTTATAGTCATTTTTATGTAACTAATTTTACATTGTCTTGTTGCGTTATATTTGTATTGTTACAGTTTGGTAAATTACACTTGTGGGACATTTTGTCCTGTTATAATGTGGCCACAAATAAAATAAAATAAAATAACAAACTTACAATATGAAAATGACTAAAACTAACAACCTGACAAAATGCAATTGACAATCTGACATTCTTACAAAATCAAACTGACGAAAACTAGCAAATTGACAAAATGAAACTGTGAAAATGAAAAACTGACAATTTGAAAATGACTAAAACAAGCAAACTGACAAAATGTTATTGACAAACTGACATTCTTACAAAATCAAACTTACTGAAAACGAACAAAAAGACAAAATGAAACTGTGAAAATGAAAAAACTTACAATTTGAAAATGACTATAACAAGCAAACTGAAAAAATGTATAGACAACTGACAATATAACATTATCAAAAATGACGAAAACAAGCAAATTAACAAAATGAATCTGTCAAACTGTGGAAATGAAAATCTGACAAAAGACACACTTACACTATGAAAATGACTAAAACAAACAACCTGACAAAATGCAAGTGACAATCGGACATTCTTACAAAATCAAACTGACGAAAACTAGCAAAATTAACAAAATGAAAAATGTAAAACTGTGAAAATGAAAATCTGACAAAATGATAAACTTACAACACGAAAATGACTGTAACTAACAACCTGACAAAATGCAATTGACAATCTGACATTCTTACAATGACAAACATAGCAAATTAACAAATGAAACTGTCAAACTGTGAAAATGAAAAACTGACAATTGAAAATGACTATGAAACTGTAAAAACTGTGTAAATGAAAATCTGACAAAATGATAACTTTACAATACGAAAATGACTGTAACTAACAACCTGACAAAATGCAATTGACAATCTGACATTCTTACAAAAACAAACTGTCGAAAACTAGCAAATTGACGAAATGAAACTGTGAAAATGAAAAACTGACAATTAAAAATTGACTTGACTCTAAAAATGAGAAGCAAACTGACAAAATGTTATTGACAAACTGACAATATTACAATGACAAACATAGCAAATTAACAAAATGAAAATGTCAAACTGTGAAAATGAAAAAACTGACAAAATACTAACTTACAATACAACTAACAACCTGACAAAATGCAATTGATAATCTGACATTCTTACAAAATCAAAAATGACGAAAACTAGCAAATTGACAAAATGAAACTGTGAAAATGAAAAAACTTACAATTTGAAAATGGGCTAAAACAAGCAAACTGACAAAAAGTTATTGACAAACTGACAATATTCAAACTGACGAAAACTAGCAAATTGACAAAATAAAACTGTCAAACTGTGAAAATGAAAATCTGACAAAATGACAAATTGACAATGTGAAAATGACTAAAACTAACAACCTGACAAAATGCAATTGACAAATCTGACATTCTTACCAAATCAAACTGACGAAAACTAGCAAATTGACAAAAAGAAAACTGTGAATATGAAAAACTGACAGTTTGAAAAATGACTAAAACAAGCAAACTGACAAATGTTATTGACAAACTGACAATATTACAATATCAATCTGACAAAAAACGTAGAAAACTAACAAAATGAAACTGTCGAACTGTGGGAAAAGATAAACTGACAAAATTACAAATTAACAATATGAAATGACTAAAACCAACAACTGACAAAATGTTGTATTCAAACTGACAATATTACAATATCAAACTGACGAAAACTAGCAAATTAACAAAATGAAACTGTGAAAATGAAAAACTGACAATTTGAAAATGACAAAACAAGCAAACTGACAAAATGTTATTGATAAACTGACAATATTACAATATCATACTGACGAAAACCTAGTAAATAACAAAATGAAACTGTCAAACTGTGAAAATGATAAACTGACAAAATAACAAACTTACAATATGAAAATGACTTAAACTAACAACCTGACAAAATGCAATTGACAATCTGACATTCTTACAAAATCAAACTGACGAAAACTAGCAAATTGACAAAATGAAACTGTGAAAATGAAAAAAATGACAATTTACAAATGACTAAAACAAGCAAAGTGACAAAATTTTATTGACAAACTGACAATATTCCAATATCAAAAATGACGAAAACTAGCAAATTAACAAAATAAAACTGTGAAAATGAAAAACTAACAATTTGAAAATGACTTAAACAAGCAAACTGACAAAATGTTATTGACAAACAGACAATATTACAATATCAAACGGACGAAAACCTAGCAAATCAACAAAAGGAAACTGACAAACTGTGAAAATGAAAAACTGTCAAAATAACAAATTAAATAATAAGAAAATGACTAAAAACTAAAAAACCTGACAAAATGCAATTGACAATTGACATTTTACAAAATCAAACTGACGAAAACTAGCAAATTGACAAAAAAGAAACTGTCAAACTGTGAAAATGAAAATCTGACAAAATGACACACTTACAATATGAAAATGACTAAAACTAACAACCGACAAAATGCAATTGACAAACAGACATTCTTAAAAAATACAAAATGCCGAAAACTAGCAAATTGACAAAATGAAACTGTGAAAATGAAAAAAATTTACAATTTAAAAAAGACAAAAACAAGCAAACTAAAAAAAGGTTATTGACTGTAACTGACAATATTACAAATATCAAACTGACGAAAATCCTAGCAAATTAACAAAAGGAAACTGTCAAACAGGGAAAATGAAAAAACTGACAAAATTACCAACTTACAATATGAAAATGACTAAAACCCTGACAAAATGCAATTGATAATTTGACATTCTTACAATATCAAACTGACGAAAACTAGCAAATTGACAAAATGAAACTGTGAAAATGAAAAACTTACAATTGAAAATGACTGAAACTAACAACCTGACAAAATGCAATTGATAATCTGACATTCTTACAATATCAAACTGAGGAAAACTAGGCAAATTGACAAAATGGAAAAACTGTGAAAATGAAAAAATGACAATTTTAAAAATGACTTTAAAAAGCAAACTGACAAACATGTTAGTGACAAAACTGACAATATTACAATTAAAATGACGAAAACATAGGCAAATTAAACAATAATGAAAACTATCAAACTGTGAAAATGAAATCTGAACAAAATGCAACTAACAATATGAAAATGACTAAAACAAAACAACCTGACAGAATTGCAAGACAATCGACATTCTACAAATTAAAGCTGACCGAAAACTAGACAAATTGACCAAAATGAAACTGTGAAAATAAAAACTGACAATTTGAAAAAGACTATAAAACAAAGAAACTGACAAAATGTTATTGACAAACTGGCAATATACATTAATCAAACTGACGAAAACCTAGCAAAATTAACCAAAATGAAACTGTCAAATGTGAAAATGAAAATCTGGACAAAAAATGACAAATGAACATTATGAAAATGACTAAAAACTAACAACCTGACAAAATGCACAAGTGCAATATGACAATCTTACAAAATCAAAATGACTTGAAAACCTAGCTATTAACAAAAGGAAACTGTCAAACAGTGAAACAAGTGAAAAATGACAATATTTACAAACTTAAAATATGAAAATCGACAAAACTAACAACCTGACAAAATGCAAATGACAATCAGACATTCTTACAAATCAAACTTAGGAAAAACTAGCAAATTGACAAACATGAACTGGTGAAATTTGGAAAAACTGAACAATTCGAAAATGACTAAAATCAAGCAAACCTGACAAAAGTTATTGACAAACCGACAATATCAAACTGACGAAAACAGCAAATTAACAAAAATGAAACTGTCAAACTGTGAAAATGAAAATCTGCAAAATGACAAACTTACAAAATGAAAATGACTAAAACTTACAACCTGACTAAATGCCAATTGACAAACAGACATTCTTAAAAAAAACAAACTGAACGGAAACATAGGAAATGACAAAATGAAAACTGTGAAAATAAAAAACTGACAATTTGAAACAATGAATAAAACAAGCAAAACTGACAAAAGTTATAGACAAATGACAATATTACATTCAACCTGACGAAAACTAGCAAATTTGAAAATGAAACTGTGGATGAAAATGAAAAACTGACAATTTTACTGACTAAAATAAACTGACAAAATGACAATATTACAATATAAAACTTGACGAAACAAGCAAATTAACAAAATGAACACGGTAAAACCTGTGTAAATGAAATCTGGAAAAAATGATAACTTTACCAATACGAAATGACTGAACTAACAACCTGACAAAATGCAATTGAAATCTGACATTCTTACAAAATCAAAAAAGACTAAAACTAGCAAATTGACAAAATGAACTGTGGAAAATGAAAAAAATGACAAAATTAAAAATGACTTAAACAAGCAAAACTGGACAAAATGCTATTGACAAAATGACACTATTACAATATCCAAACTGACGAAAACATAGCAACTTAACAAAATTGAAAACTATCAAACTGTGGAAATGAACAAAAATCTGACAAAATGACAAACTAACAATATGAAAATGACTCTAAAACAAACAAACCTGACAGAATGCAATTGAAAAATCGACATTCTACAAAATTAAACGACGAAACTAGCAAATTGACAAAATGGAAACTGTGAAATATGAAAAACTGACAATTTGAAAAGACTAAAACACGCAAACTGACAAAATTGTTATTGACCAAACTGACAATATTACATTAATCAAACTGACGAAAAACCTAGCAAAATTAACAAAATGAAAACTGTCAAACTGTGAAAATGAAAATCTGGACAAAATGACAAATTAACATTATGAAAATGACTAAAATAACAAACCTGACAAAATGCAATTGAAAATCTGCAACTTTACAAAATCAAACTGACGAAAAAACCTAGCAAATTAACAAATGGAAACTGTCAAAAAGTGAAAATTGAAAAAACTGACAATATACCCAACTTACAATATGAAAAATGACCAAAACTAAACAAACCTGACAAAATGCAATGACAATCTGTAATTCTTACTAAAATCAAACTGAGGAAAACTAGCAAATTGACACAAAATGACAAATGTGAAAGTGAAAAACTGACAATTGAAAAGACTAAATCAAGCAAACTGACAAATGTTATGAACAAACTGACAACATTCAAACTGACGAAAACTAGCAATTAACAAAATGAAAAGTCAAATGTGAAAATTGAAAATCTGACAAAAATGACAGACTTACAATATGAAAATGACTAAAAACTTACACCTGACTAAATGCAAGTGACAAACAGACATCTTAAAAAATACAAACTGACGAAAACTAGGACAATTGACCAAAATGAAACTGTTGGAAAATCAAAAAATGACAATTGAAAATGACTAAAAACACAGCAAACTGACAAAAAAGTTTAGGAACAAATGACAATTATACAATATCAACTGACGACAACAAAGCAAATTAACAAAATGAAAACTGTAAACTGGTAATGAAATTCTGACAAAATGTATAAACTTTACACCTTCCCCCCTCCCCCCACATACGAAAATGACTGTAACTAACAACTGACAAAATCGCACTTGACAATCTGACATTCTTACAAAAATCAAACAGAACTAAAAACTAGCAAATGACAAAATGAAACGTTGTGAAATGAAAAACTGACAATTTAAAAATGACTAAACAAGCAAAATGGACAAAAATGTATTGGACAAAACTGAACAAATATTACAATATCAAACTGACGAAACACATAGCAATAACAAAATGAAAACTATAAAACTGTGAAAATGAAAACTGTACAAAATCGACAAAAATAACATATGAAAAAGACTAAAACAACCAACTGCAGAATGCAATGACAATCTGACAGTCTTACAAAATTAAACTGACGAAAAACTAGCAAATTGACAAAATGAAACTGTGAAAATGAAAAAACTGACAATTTGGAAAATGACTAAAACAGCACAGACTGACAAAATGTTATTGACAAACTGACACTAATTACAATATCAAACAGGCAAAAACGAGCAAATACAAATGAAAACTGTCACAACTGGAAAATGAAAATCTGAACAAAATGACCAAACAACAATATGAAAATGACAGATAACAAACAACCTGACAAAATGCAATTGACAATCTGACATTCTTACACAATTCAACTGACGAAAAACTAGCAATTGACAAAATGAAAACTGTGAAAATGAAAAACTGACAATTTGAAAATAACCAAACCAAGCAGACTGACAAAATGTATTGACAAACTGACAATATTACAACTATCAAACTGACCAAAACTAGCAAATACACAAAAATTAAACTCGTCAAAACTGTGAAAATGAAATCTGACAACCTGACAAACTAAAATATGAAAATGACCCAAAAACCAAACAACCTGACAAAATGCAATAATTGACAATCTGACATTCTTACAAAATTAAACTGACGAAAATAGCAAATTGACAAAATGAACTGTGAAAATGAAAAAACTGACAATTTGAAAATGACCTAAAAACAAGCCAATCTGACAAAATGTTATTGACAAAACTGACAATATTCAATATCAAAACTGACGAAAACCTAGCAAATTAAACAAAATGAAATTGTCAAACTGTGACAAATGAAAAACTGACCAATTTAAAAAACGACTCTAAAACAAGCAAACTGACAAAATGTTATGGACAAACTGACCAATATTACAATGACAAACATAGCAAATTAACAAAATGAAAACTGTCAACTGTGAAAAATGAAAAACTGACAAAAATACTAACTTACAATACAAACTAACAACTGGACAAAATGCAATTGAATAATCTGACATTCTTACAAATCAACTGACGAAAACTAGAAATGACAAAAGAAAACGTGGAAAATGAAAAACTTACAATTTGAAAAATGACTAAAACAAGCAACTGACAAAAAGTTATTGACAATGGACAATATTTCAAACTGACGAAAACTAGCAAATTAAAACAAAATGAAACTGTCAAACGTGAAAATTAAAATCTGACAAAATACAAACTTACCATATGAAAATGACTAAACTAACAACCTGACAAAATGCAATTG